>JAECUM010050508.1:0-11073 GCA_016617855.1 Megalonaias nervosa | reverse complement strand
TATCTCTGTCTATAAAATATGATGCATTGAATAAATGTAATATGATGAATCTATAAGTTAGACCATCTTTGGAGGGCTCACACCATTCATAATCATAAATATTGTTTTGTCTGACAGAGATATCACGCCATTTGTTGTCTTCATCAATATCTCTGTTTATTGCTTTCTAATTCAGGAATTTTGCCAGTAAAGGAATAAAATGTTTGAAGAGCATGGGAAAGTGTGGGCATTGAAAGGTCCTGTGGGACACACGCTCCACTTGCCCTGCATACTCTTTTTGTGCATGCATGAATGAATGTCCATTTTGTTGTTTGTAGTCCAACAAGGTTTGGGACCTGCCAATGGTCAGCACACTTGTAGGTGGAGGAAGAGAGGCACTTTTTCCTCCTCATATCCTTGATCTGATGGTGGACATGGGTTCCTTCTTTGAGTCAATAGGGGCTTAGAAGACTCATTACTCCCAAGATGGTATGGGATGATATGGGATCTGTCTCTTCCATAGAGAAGAGCATTACTCATTACCAGGATGGTATGGAACCTTTCTTTTCGGAAAAAATATTATAAAGTCATAAGATCCCTGATGGTCAATCCGATGCAGCCAGTGCTTATTATAGATCCAAGTTCCCTCCTCCTAAGGAAGGAAAAACACGGACCCTCATCACCTGCTTGCGTGGAGTCAAAAAGAAATGAGGGGGAGCTACTCTTTGTTCTCCAGACAATCGAGGAAGGACCAGAAGAGTTGCATTGTCCATAGTTATCGCGCTATTGGCAGAGATGCTACACCTCCACAGGGAAATTGCCAGAAGATTCTGGTCCTCCTGGGAATTCTGCTACTAGGGTCCTGTGAGGAGAAAACCCATACCCGAAGCTATCACCCTCAGCAGACAGACATGGGGTTGGCAATTCAAGCATTATTTATTGTGGCGAGAGCATGATGAGGAAGTCCTGTCGGTCTTGGGCTCCTTTAGCGAATATGATGAAGTAGTTCCTTCTCCTTCCTTTGTGTCCCATATCCATTCCCACCTATCAGCTCAGGTTGCAGAGGTAGAAGAGGTCTGGTCTTTCTATGTTGTGGCAATTGGTAAATGAAGCTTACCGCCTTCCACCATCCTAAGTCTTCAGGCCCAGAGGACAAGAAAATTGTATCCACCTTAGAGAGACTCACGGAGGCAGCATCTTGCCCAGATATCCTTCAACTTCCTCAGTTGGCTATGGTTAGGCAGCTTGCTCAAGGTATATGAGTAGCCAGGAGTTCACTAGCGAAAAGAAAGGGTGACCTGTTCCCTCATTTACGCCAAGGCTGCTGGTCTCAACAGCCAGCTGCAGAGCTTACTACAGATAGCTGCTAAAATGTTGAGGCATGCATTGTTCATAGTCATGGCTCTATTGGCAGAGATACTACACGTCCACAACGACATTGCTCTGGATACGTCAAAAGTTTTACCAGTAAGAACCTTCTTAGTGCTGCTGCTTAGGCATCAGAGACGCTCTTCAGAGGTCTCATTTCTTCTGAGGCCTCTCAGGACCCAGGGGACCAACAACACCAGTCCCTTGTATCCACTCCTGTCCTGTCAAAACCAGTCAAAAAGTGCCTGGTGGCCGAGTGATATAAGGCATTTGCCATCACAGATCACTCACATACCTTCAATCTGCCCACATTAATTTGACCAATGCATAGTTCGACTAATGGCTCTACCAATGTATGTTAGAAAGCTTGCCAGCTTCTTCTTGGGATTTTCCTGGATTGTTTCTCCGCCAAATATACTGCCCACCATGTATAGCCTATCATGTGTTTAAAAATGGTGTTAAACCCCACAAAACCAAACTCAAACCATCCTGAACACCCCTCGGGGGCCTTTAAAATTCTTTAAGAGGATACAACCTCAACAGCCCAAGAAAGAACTCCCATTCAAGCATCAATTTTACCCATCTTTAGCTAGTCAGCCGGAGTCCCAGTACACACCCCAAACCCCATTTTGGTTTGTACACCAACAAATCAGATTCTGGGTCACTCTCTTGAAGCCAGAATGAATAGATCTTTAGGGCTCATGGTTCCGGGAAGACGCTATCCTCTTAATTAACAATTCAGATTTCAGGGTGGTATTCTTACCCATATAGAGTTGCTTCAACCAACTAAGGAGTCCTCCGACAACACATACTTCCATGGAGGTTTGGTACCTGCTTCATTGGGCAGCCTAGGATTGGACTTCCATCTGTGTTTGCCATATAATGGGGAAAAAGTTATATATTCTGTCCAGGAGAGACAGAGCTGTCTTCACGGAGTGGCCTGTGCACCAGCCCGCTTCAGACTGTGGTGAGGAGACCATTAGTGGACTTGTTTGCAATGAGATTGAACAATCTCACTTTTCTGTCTCCCCAGTACCAGATCAGAGGCCTTGGGCAGTGGATGCCTTCACTCTAAGGTGGGCCCTTCTGTTTGCTTATGCCTTCCCACACTTCAGAAATTTTGGAAGTGCTCGCAAGGTCAGGGCATCCACTGCTCAGCTCATTCTGATGGCCCTTCTGTGGCCCCAACAATCATATTCCAACGATCTAGTTAACCAATTGGTAGACCAGCTCAGGACCTTACATCTGAGAATGGTGTATTGTCCAGGCTAAGAGATGGTCCATGTAAAAGATCTATGATGCAAAGTGGAGAATTTTCTATAATTGGTGCCATAGAAGTGTGCTAATAATAGATATCCCTTTCTATCTAAATGCTGTGGCGGATTTTCTTCTCTTCCTGTTCGAAAAGAATGATTGGTCTCTTAAAAGTAGCTGTGTATAACATGATCAAGTTGTTCATGTTTCCGCAATTGAGTCTGATTTCATATCTCCAGTTTTATTTAAGTATTTTGAGCTGCATTGACCTTATCACGCTCGTGTATGCCTTGATGGAATCTCTCATGTATTTTGTGGGCTTGGTAAACAAACAACAACATATGAACCATTGTGTGAAGCCTCTTTTGAGAACCGTTCTCTTAGAACTTTCTTCCTGTTTTCTTTAGAAGTGGAGGAGCGAGCTTCATGCCTTTTCTATAGAAAAGGTTGCTTATGGCTCAGTGGTAATTATGAATCCATTTCTCTCCTTTGACAACCAGGTTTTCTGGAGAATAAAACCCAATTTCCTTTGTTACTTCCACTCAATATCAACTCCTTCAATCTGAGTCATATCTGTCTTGAGTATGATCAAGATAGACTTCTGCCTAGTTGGGGATTATGTTTCTATTTGGCCTCCTCAAAAAGAAGAAGAAAGGGTAGAAAGCATTTTTTCCTGCATATTAAGGACTGATATTTCAGCTCCTACCATTTCCATGTGGATTGGTGCTTATCAGTCCCTCACTGAGATGTGCCTTTTCTTCATGAGATATAAAGCCCATGTTAGGGCTAGTGTTACTTCATGGGCATATAATGTAAATCATTTGTTATTCAATTATGTTATATGAGCTGCATGTAAGTAGTCGCATACTACTTTTTCACCTTCTATTTTCAATCTTTCATGCACAAGACGAAAGGCATTTTTCCTTAGGCCCAACAGTTATGCACAAATTATGGCACAATCTGATGACAACTTACATAAGGGTGAGTAAATTAATTCTATGTCAGTTTTTGAGGCTATCAGCCTTCCTTTGAACTTCCAGATTGAACAAGGCAATAGTGACAGGTCAGGTATTACTACTATTAAAATGTAGGTTTGGGGGGGGGGGGTAAAACTAATTTTAATAATGTAATACACGCCTGTCACTATTGCAAGAGTCCCTCCTTCCATCCTGCTCTGATGTCCCACAAGTAGCCTGGGTATACATAAAGGAGGATGACTACTGCACATGAGCCTATGACATGCGAGTCAGGCTGGGTCTGTGTTCTTCCAGGTCTAGACATTCTGGAATGTTCAATCTTGCATTTTCTAAAATGGTTGAGGGTAATTCCATCTCGCAATAGGTATGCAAGACAATAGTGACAGGTAGGTCTTTCATTATTGAAATTAGTTTTACTTTCCTCCCCTTCTCCCCCACCCAGCACACACAAATTTAAAACTTTGTTTAAAATTAAATTTTTAAATTTTATAATTTGGTTCTTTGTGATGATCTTTGTATTGAACTATACATCCATCACAACTGGTTGTCCATAGAAAATGAACAGCCAATAACAGGGATTACCAGCCTCTAAAGTTATGTTAACAGAGTTACCCAGAGTTGCAGCTGGATAGAAATAGATGAAGGTTTGGTAACTAATGAGTAACACTTAAAAACTTCTGGAAAAAATGTATACATAAATAATTCAAGGGATAACTTAAATAATTATGTAGTTTCTTTGCGATTGTTTAGATATTTGAAGAAGAAAAAAATTGAGAAAAAAAAAAAGAAAATTGGAGGGGTAGGGGAAGAGGGTCAGGATACAAGCAAATAGAAAATACCTGTGATGAAAATAAGTAAAGAATCTGAATGTGTGAATGCCATTATTAAACCACCTCAGTGTGGAAACATTCTGTTCGCTTCATAGAATATGTATATTGACTGTCTTTACTAAACCCTCACAGTGTTATTTTAATTGAAATGAGAAGGAACAGTACATAGACCATTTCTACTGTAGGAGGTGATACAAAGTTCAGTGTAGTTTAGTTATCGTAGCTAGTTTTAGAAACAGACTATTTTCTGTAAATGAAATGTTGGAGTAGTAGCACTGTAGATGTTTGTTGCAAGCACAATGGAGACAAACACTACAACCAATCAGAAAGGTGGTAGTCCTGAATGATTGGCAGATGTGTTTGCATTAACATTTTGAGAATGTCTTTCTTTCAATTTCATTAGTGCTTTGGGCACATGCATGCTTTGCACATCTGAACTCCATTGTTTGATAACTAGTTCTAACATGTACAAGAACAATTGTCTTCCATTCAAGATCAGTTGTTTCATCAGGGTTCTTTGGTCTCCTCTACGTCAAAGACTGCCCAATGTTAATACTACAGTGAATGAGCTTATATGCTAAGTAATCTTTTGACATGTACATTCAGTGTTATAAATAAATAAGTAAATAAATAAATAAATAAATAAATAAACATAATTTATTATTACAGAATGACAGCATATTTTGGTGTATTGAACGTGTTGAAAGTCAAAGCAGGAGAAACATGTGTTGTCACTTCAGCTGGTGGTGCTGTTGGTAATGTTGCAGGACAGATTGCAAAACTGAAGGTTGGTTGTAATTGTCTTAAATTGAATGTGTTGCAATTGTTGCAGCTTTTATTGCAATGTATGCATTTTGCTCTGCTTATTAATGAGTGTACCACTTCATTTGTTAAATTATGGCGACAGTCAGATTTTCCATGCCATATGAGTGATTGGCTCTACTGGTCTTACACTGTAAGAGATTATGGGATGGTCTTGTGTCCTTCATGGGATGGTCTTGTGTCCTTCAAGGGATGGTCTTCATCTGTTCCAATTTTTTTTCGATATTCCTCCTAAGCAACTTGGAAGATTGGTATTAAACTTTACTCACACATTCATCCCATGGTCTACTTGGTCTGAAATGAAAATGGTGTTAAATGAACATCTATTATGGCCACCACAGTGGACATCTTGAAAATCTTGTTATCGATACTCTTCTGAAATGGATGGTCATATCAGTATGGGGTTTTCATTAAAAGTTTTCTTATGATGTCTAGTTGGTCCTAATGTAAATGGTGCTGACTTGTCCTCCAATTTGGTCACCATGACAACCATCATGAAACTCTTGTTACCACTACTCCTCCTGAACGGATGGTCATATCAACATAGAGTTTTTACAAAACGACTTCTTTCAATGTCCAGTTGGTCTCAAATGAAAATGGTGCTGATCTGACTTCTAGTATGACTGCCACACAGTGGACATCTTGACTAGCATTTTTTCACTGATCCCCTTCAGCAGATGGTCATATCAACATGAAGTGTTTACTAAAAGACATCTTATGATGTCTTGTTGGTCCTAAATGAAAATGGTGCAGACCTGATGTCAATATATTTGCCACAGCAGTCATCTTGAAATGTTGCTTGTACTAACAAAAAGTCACATTGACATGGGTTATTCACCAAAAGACTAATTAATGATGTCCAGTTAATCCTAAATGATAATGGTACTGTCTGAGGTCTAATATGGCTGCCACAGTGTCAAGCTTGAAATTCTTATCACCACATCCCTTGAATTAATGATCATATTAGCACGGGATTTCCACTTAAAGACTTTCGTTTAGTTCTGTTGATCCTAAATTAAAATGGTGCTGATCTTATGATCAATATATGACCATTTTGAAAATCGTTTTCACTACCACTCTTAACGGAAAGACATTTTGACACGGGGTTTTCATCACAAAAGCTCTTCTGGTGTTAATTGGTCTTAAATGAACCCTCAATATGGCCACATCTTCATATTATTTTTACTTCTACTCCTTCCATATGAGTGGTTACATGAATATGGGTATATGATCAATAGACATCTTATGAAACCTAGTTGGTTTAAAAGAAACTGGTAGTAGTTGTACGTCCAATAAGGCTGCCATGATGGCTGTCTTAAAAAAAACTTGTTGTGACAACAATCCCCTAAATAGATAATCAATATGACATTGGGTATCCACCAAAATATTTCTAATGATGTCTGCTTTGTCTTGAATAAAAATGGTGGCAATCTGATATCCAACATGTCCACCACATTGGCTAATTTGAAAATCTAGTTATCGCTGAAGAATATTTGAGATGGTTTCAGCCCTCAGCAGTAAAAGGAAGAAATGGTCTTATCTTGAATTCCTGGAATTCGTTTCACACAGCAGAGAGTCAGTCCCTTCATGCGTTTTTTGTTTTATGTATTCAAGAATCCATTATTTCTACATAATACATTGTATTTCAGTGCAGTACAGGAAATGTTAGTTTCAACCAGTGTATGAATTACTTTATGTATAGTAACATTTCCAAAATGTTAAGAAAAACTTAGGAATATGTTCAAATGTTTAATGTCTACACATATTCCTTAATGCCCCAGTGGGCATTACATTTTCCACATGGGGAAGGGGTCAAGGTTTAGTACAATAGCTGCATCCAGTAATCATTCCTTCACATGCATATCAAACAACTGCAATGCTACTTTTTTTCTGCAGCATCCAATACTGCATCCATAGTAGTGGATTAGACCACTTTACGTAAAAACAATGTAAACATACTTATTGAAATTGATGTATAAAGTACATTTTACCTAGCCCAAGTGATTTGTCTGTATGTGACATCACACAGGATTTCCATCAGAGATCCGGTTCTGAAAAATGATGTTTTCTATTGATTTAGAAGGACAAAATTGTTTAAATGTTACTGGTTGTATATCTTTGCATAATTCAACTAGCATCTGGGACTATTTTTTGTACATGACACAATAGAAAGACGTTACAAAACGTCTGAGCAAGAAAGAAGAAATTATTTCTTCTTTTTCTCAAAACTATTTCTATTAAAATAAAAACTATGAGATGAACAAAATCTCAAACTGGTAATGATTTAATATTAAATTCATGAAACTCATTGAATTATTTCCGGCTTTTGCTCGCCAAGGCTTGCAAAACTTGGAAATTCAACTTATATCATAAATTCAGTATTCAATCATTACCCATTTGATCTTATATATCCACACCCACAAAGAGTCTTCATCAGATGATTGTGAGTGTAAACAACTGGGTGGTGACATCACATATACAATGACACAAGCTTAAGACTGCTGGAAACTGATGTAGATGACATTGTAACATTTTTTCAGTAAACATATTTGTCATTTTTATTTATATGTGTTTCAGGGATGCAAAGTTATCGGTTTTGCTGGGAGTAAAGAGAAGTGTGACATGATCAAAGAAGCTGGCTTTGACTATGCCTTTAATTACAAAGAAGTCAATCTACAGGAAGCCATGGCAAAAGCTGCACTAGAAGGAGTCGATTGCTATTTTGATAATGTAATTACCACTCTTTGAGCTATTCTCTATGAAAAAATAAAACACGATTGTCTTGAGCTTTCTTTTCCTTTGTTCCTTGTGGATGTATGTATGTACATGTGCATGAAGATGTTGCAAGACTATCTATACAGAAGAGAATCTGCATTTATAAACATTAATATTGGTTGTAATAACCAAAACATAAGGATAATTTTTTTCAATTATCACATAGTTGGTACACTTTACATAGTGTTTACAGTTTAATATGTTTTATATGTCAGCATGTTAAGATATCACTTTTTGTGCATCTGATTGGCCCAATAAGCTCATGAAATTCTTGCACAGTATTCTCGTTACCGATTGGTCCAATAAGCTCATGAAATTCTTGTACAGTATTCTCATGATGGATTGGGTGTGACCATGGAAAATTTTCTTGCCCAACCCCTTCAGACACCGTTTTTCTACTGTTGCTATCAACAATATGGCAGCTGTCATTATAATCAAATACCCAATGGACACTGGGAAAAAACAGTCGACTATGACAAAAACATACAGTAGTGGTCATGTATGTCAGAATATGGATAATTTACACTAAGTGGAATTCTCTGAATGTAGAACTAAAACATAAGTGCATTGCATCCAACCCCCAGGACAAGCATGGTTTAAATGTCAATCAAAATAGCAGTAAATAAACTCACCTCTCATCAAAAGAATATCATCAACTGCTAGTCTCCCACTGACAGAAACTTACCCAATTACAGCATTCTTCCAAATCAAATAAATGCAAATATCTGGTCACAAAACAGTCAATTAAATCTTGAATCACTGTTATGCACAGATTTAAACACCTTTATGATCAAGATTTAGTAAAAATGCTGCATACAGTAATCTTCCTTTATCACAAATACCCATGTATTTAGCGTAACTACTCAAAGCAAGTGACTAGGTGACATAACACAGACATTTTCACTGGAGATCCAGTGTTGAAAAATGATGAATCTGTCAAATGCTCTATATGGAATGACAGCAGCTCTTTGAATTAAAATTTGTGAAAACAAATTTTTCTTTTAAATGTTTCTGGTTATTAAATTGTGCATTATTGATTCAATTCATGTCTGGGACTATTTCTTATGCATAAGAATTGAAAGGTACAGCATGTGAGCCAGAATTTAATGAATGCTGAAAATCATTTGTTCTTCTTTCCATCCAAACCCATAGCACTAAAATAAAATCTGTGATAAACAAAATCTCCAATGGGTAAGTATTTAATGTAAAACTTTTGAAACTTACTGAATATTTTGCAGCTCACAAAAACTGGAAATTATTTAACTTGTATACATATAAAATGTCCTTTCCTCGTCTTCCGGAACCTATTCTGCACTATTATAATTAAAAATGTGGCACAAAGAATAACAAAAGCAGGAAAGTATTCATCTCATTTCATGAATTCAATATTAAATCATTTTCTATTTGAGACTTTCTATTTACCAGTGATTTTTTTATGGAAAAGCTTTAAATTCATGATCTTGAAACAAAATTGTAAATTTAAATTTGTAATTTCAATCAGAGAATTATAGGTCAGTAATTGCACTGATGTTCTGTGTATGGATGAATACAATGTTAATGCAGCTTCTGTTGGTAAAAGCATATGGGGGGGTGGTGTTAGTACAGAGATGTGCATGTCTGTTTGATTAATCTTGGAAGATACATTGAGAATTCCTATAATGTTCAATAGCTACCTTTCTTTGACATTTTACTTTCAGGTGGGTGGAGAATTCACAAATAATATGTTGTCCTTCATGAACATGAATGGCCGAATTGCAATATGTGGTTCAATGTCTACCTACACATTGGATGGGAATCAACCTACAGGTAGGTACATAGACACAAACATGCAAACACTCACTCACACATGTCAGTCCACCCCGATGCATATGGGTTGTGGTGACCTGCTCACTAATCATGAATTGGTGATATACGTTTTTCTCCATGGGACACACATGCACTTCTAAATAATACTTCAAAACTTGCGCAGGTAAGTAATTCGCATATTTGATTAACATAACTGGAATATTTGAATAAGTGGGTATATATACTTGAAATACTATGGTCAGTAAGCTAATTTATCTCTTGTGACATTTCAGATATGTATTCTTTCACTTAATAATTGAATGGTAATAATCTGGAGAACAAATATCAGACACAGTCAACCATGTTACCAGGAATTTTTTTGTGCCAAGTTTTCAGTGAACAGGGCAGATCGTATATTAGCAACAGCAACAACTCTCAAGATGATTAAACAAAAAAGTGAAACATTTTGATTAGCAGCTATATGACCCTGTGTATGATTGTTCTTGCTACCATAATCAAGCATTAATGCTTATAATCCAAAATGGAAGTTTTCTTCAGAGCTATTAGGACTGTCCACCATGAGAGCCATCACCTCCCCTCTCTCTGCATTCACCTGTCATACTTTGGTGTTAGATGACCCTAATCAGCCCTAAATATTCTGGACTGGGGTTTTGTGTCATCATCTTCATCATCATCATCTTCATCATCATCATCATCATCATCATCATCATCATCATCAATCCCTCAACCCAAGAGGTCGTTGGGGCACCACAGTTGACATTACAACCAATTCTCTCCATCTTTCCCTGTTCTCTACTGCCCTTTGGGAATCTCCAAATCCATGCCTGTCCACTCCTTAATGTTGTCTTCCCACCAATTTTTCTGTCTGCCTCTTCTTCTGCACCCTCACACTGTGCCTTCAAGATTGTTTTTGCCAGTCCAGATGATCTTGAGACATGATCGTACCACTTCAGTTTGCGCTTTTTTACAGTGGTCAAGAGATCTTCATTGGATCCGATGGCTCGTTGGATCCTGTTGTGGATTTCTTCGTTGGTTACATGGTCAATGTATGAGATGCCCAACATCTTGTGGTAGCATCTCATTTCGAAGGTACGAATCCTTCTTTGTAGATCTGATGTGAGCGTCCATGTTTCACAAGCATACAGAAAGATGGATGTGACAGTAGAGCGCATCAGCCTTATTTTGGAACCAAAAGCAATGTTGGTATCTTTCCATATTGGTCTCAACCTTGTTATTGCTGCTGTTGTCTGGGCAATCCTGCA
>JAECUM010050507.1:0-16709 GCA_016617855.1 Megalonaias nervosa | reverse complement strand
AAAAGCATTCAAGTCTATTTAAAGTTTAAAAAATTGATGCATTTAAAGTTGCTAAGTCTATTTGAACTTTCACAAGGTCCGTACATTTAAAGTATTTAAGTCTGTTTTGACATGTAAAGGGCCTGTACATTTGAAGCATTTAAGCCTATTTGGACATTTAAAAGGCCTATACATTTAAAGAAGTTAAGTCTATTTGGACTTTTAAAGGTTTATACATTTAAAGTAAAGTCTATTTGGAATTTTAGCATCAAGCAAAATAGTAAGTGGAATAAGTAAGCAAGAGTTATCGGAAAATAAAAGACAACCACGTTAGCTTCTACACTGACATTTCTTTGACGCTGGAGATAACTTGCACAAAACAAAAAGTAATTACTTTAAGTCATATGACCTACGTCCCTGGGGGGGGGGAGGGGCGGGGGGGGGGGCGCATTAATGCAGGACTCACAGTACTAATTCAGTTCCCATAGTAAACCTATGCAAACACCATGATATTAAAAATTCAATAACTTAAAATTTCTGAGTGCTCGTGATCAACCCAATATTTATCAGTATAGATGAAACCTGGAAGTCAGCTTCTGTGTAGAGAATGGGGATATGAGCCGCAGCATTTTCTGGACCTGCATGTATTTGAAACATATGCATTCAATTCAGCACCAAAGAGTCAGGTGCTAATTTTAGTAATGAGTGTTCCAAACTCAAGACTGTTAAAGGACTGAAATTTCATCAATAAAACAATGTCTCTATTTTTTTCACTTACAACTAGGATAAGCTCTCAAAAGATTCTTTTTCCTAAAACATAACTTACATTATTAACCAATCCTGGCCAGCCAAACCCATCTATACTCTATTTTATGTTCACCCATTTCCAGGCTGGTTCCCATTTTTTCATATAATTAGTACTGTGTGTCCTATAAGGAACATCCTGATCAAGTTCCATAGTAGATGTCATGCCAACATGTGCAGATGTGATTGAAGGGCAATATAATTTTAAGGAACGTCCTGGCCAAGTTCCATGTAAGTACCATATATACAGCTGGAACTTTGCCATAGAAATATTTTTTTTTCACTTGTTCCACCTTCAATTAACCAAAAATGTTTTATATTTATATTTTAAAACATACCTAGGTCAGTGTAAGCTACCGTGCCCTCCGCTGCTTAAGAAAGGTATTGAACAAACAGTCAGTTCACTGAGAATCTAATGCGTACAGATGATGGCAATAACAGTCAAATAGTTTCTAAACTATTACAATTTCGATACTCGCCCGAACTGTAATTTGGCTTATTACTACTACAAAAACCAGCGAAGTGTTACGTGTCTAGGCCGGTACAAAAGTAACAAAGAAAAGAGTGAACCCAACAAGCTTTGTAAAACTTAACAAAATAATTTATTTCCCTAGAAAAACAAGGTAAAAATATGAAAAAGGACTTACGGTTTATGAATCAAATCCAAAAATTAATCCAATAATTAAGAATGTAAGTCCTATCACTAAAAAGTTCTAATTGAATCAGAGTTCGAATCCCGATGAAGTTCCAAGATGGAGGGCGATGACGTCTTCTATAACCTGTTTTGTGTTGTCGTGTCAACAGTTTCTTGTTGAATCACCAAGAACAAGATTCCAGCATTAGAATTCCGAATAATTTTTGGTAAATGTCTTTGTCCAAGAATTCTGACGAGCACTAGATATTCCCAGGAAAAATAAATTATTTTAAATAATTCAATTCAAACTGGCAACAACAGAAATACCTTTGAGCCCGAAGGTATGAATTACGACTGACTCAAAATCACTATGAAACGTCAATTTTGGCCCTAACTAAAACGCAAAAAAACTGATCACCTGATAGGTCACGTGATCACTTCCTTCCAAGCGACGTAGTAACATTATATGCCAGCTGTCACGTCCGCCATGGATGAATACGATTGTACTGAACGAATCTTACTATAAGATTCAATAGTAAAAAAAAAAAAAAAAGTAATATAAAGTTGTTTACTATAAAGCTGAAACTGGCCCTCAATCTACGTCAGCCAACGATACAAAGTTTCAAACTACTGCGTGTTTATCAGGTTTAACAGAACTGAACTGAATTTTCTGGAAAAAATGTCAAATCCAGTGAATAAAGTTATCATTACAATAACATGTAATGAAATAAAAATAAAATAAAAAAGAATTTAAAACTAACACACAAGTAATTAAATTACATATACGTAACAGAAGGAAAACAAAAAGCCTGGGCAGCACAGTTGACTCATATTGTGTGACATCAGGTGCATACTGACTGACAAAATGTAACATGACGGACGTTGGTTACAATATGGCAAACACTTTGGTCGAGAAAAAGGAATGTTTCTTTTTCTTGTTCTAATACACGCTAAATATTTAAAACGTCCTGAACATTTATGCGCTGTCCAACAAAGTTCTTTATTGGTGAACAGTACGTCAGTGTAACCCTCAGGGTACCCAATTCCCCTTTAGCACTTTCTAATTTGAATTGTCCAGTTTTTAAATATCGTCTTGTGTTCACAATTTGATATGGTGTCCTTACAACGGAAAACTGCACCTCCAACCACATTTCGGCTTCAAATCGCCTGCCCATCAACAAATCTGATAGCTGGATTTGACACACAAAAAATCACCTGGAGCTAAATCGTGACTGTATGACGGATGTGACAAAGTTTGGATGCTGTACTTCTTCAGAAAGTCTATCACAGCGGCGATTTTATGCGCATGTGCATTGTCTTGGAATACCCTCAACTTCTGGTAACATTTTTGAGGCATGAAAATGTCAAGTGACACTAGAAGAATCAGACACAGGTACCTCGATAATTGGGCTGTTCGTTGACTCTAATCCAGACTTCGTTATTTTGTCATGAGTAGGATTCTAAAAAGTAAAATCCATGTTTCATCACCTATGACAGCCTCGTTCAAACGTAGAACGTGACTGAATCCTTTCAAATTTTGGCCAGTAACTGTTAGATGATTTCAAACCGTCTGTTTTTCATCAGCAATTAACATTTGCAGGGTCCATATTGCACAAACCGGGATTTCAGATGATTCTCCAATATATAAAAAACAACTGATGAACTAACACCCGTGATAATAGAAATATTTTCCACTGTCGAGTATCTCCATTAAAGACTTCCTTCACAGCAACCACTTCCCGTCCATAGTCGCGTCAAGAAAAAGAAATGGTAGCACAGGTTTTACAGAATGCTCTTTTTTCAGTAGCATAATTGTTTGAAATTATACATTCGTACTTTGATCATTTTCAAATGACTTCTCTTCGATCTGTCACATTACATGCATTGATATGTATATTAAATGCTTTTTGTACCACACTTAATTCTGCAACAATCTAATGACTGATGATATCAGAGATCATTATGACTTCCGCTTCTGAAACTCTGAAGCATATAAAACATTGCATCGGTAACCAACTCCAACGATTTAATATTTAAAAAAAAAAACAATATGTTCCGTACAATGAAGTATATTTTCAAACTGGCATGTGAGAAAGCTTGCCAGTAATTTCCCGTGTGTCGGTGATTCTTACCGGAGTTTCCCCAGTTCTTTAGCCACCAAATATATTTTCGGCCGTGTATATCCTATCATGTGCTGAAAATGGCCTTAACACCATAAAAATAATAACAACAAAAACAAAAACAAAATGTTATTTTAAATTATTAAATTTCCTTCAAATATTTTCTTATGTTATGGAGAACCTCGTAGTCTTTACATATTATGTTGGGATTAAATTTCGGGAAAGCACGGCGTCAGTTTTAAGAGACCCACTTGCTAGTACCTCTTATTCCTAGAGCAATCGTATCTGACATTCATGTAAACCATATGTCCGTTCTTCATTGCGGGAAAATTCAAGCCTTATTGCTCCATATGTCCATTCTTCATTGCGGGAAAATTCAAGCCTTATTGCTCCAATTGCTGACAGACAAGCGCTGTCACGTGACTGGACGAAGAGCGGGTAGCAAGGCTAGCTACTAACACAACAGTAAGTGTTAAGAATGATGACACTAATTGATCAAGGTACCGGATTCCTTGTCAGAGAGAGAGAGAGAGAGAGAGAGAGAGAGAGAGAGAGAGCTTTGCCCAAAGAACCTGACCGTATTGAACTATGATCTTCACGGAGCAGTCAGTTAAAAGAACTCCAAAATAAAATAAGAGTTTTTTACCCTATTCGTTTCTTTTATTTTCTAATATTTGTTATATTTTCCATTGGTTTCTTTTTCTTACTTGCTTTTTTTTTAAAAAATGCATTTTTAACTGAAGACTCTAACCGGTCAAGTGTTTTGTTCATTTCTTTAAACCTGAACTTTCAATCTGAGATTTTTATCCATTTTAATGTTGTCATGTACTTTTTGTGTAAACTCCGCATAAATTATTTTTGTTGTTATGGAATGCAGTACAGAACTTACATAGGGAACAGGAAAAGGGAAGAAAAACTCCTTCCTTGTCCGTCATGTTATGATGTCCTATTTCCCTTTGTCTCACACATACGGTAATGTTAATTCGGGTGTCATTTTGCTATTTGCAGATCTTGATGTTTATACAAAGCCTATATAAAACGTGACGAGAGGCTATGATAGCCATATCATAGCTGGCCATCAATTGCAGTCTGTTGAAATATTCCTGATAATGTAATAACTACACGCTGGCCTTGCCACTTTGCGTGTGCCTTACTAAATGTGGCTAATTGGATTATGTCATCTAACTGACCACTGAGGGGGATGTCATCTTTAAACATACTCCAGATTCACTTGTCAGAAGGTTGGCTGTTGAGTGACAAATAATTCAGCTCTTGTGATGATTTGATTATTTATGATACTATATTTGTATGCTATGGTGTAATGTAAGTTGTATTATAATACAATGATCGTAAATACTCCGTTCCTACTTTCATTTACTATACAAATTCGCCGCACAGGTTTTGCGAAAACAAATTTCTTGCCTTTTTTTCTCATTTACGGAAAGAATCTGAATTGAACAGAAGCAAATATGGAAACTGTTACAAATAACAAGAAAGTCGTGGCGGGGTGTATTTTGCCAGTACTGATCAGTCAATCATACTCGAATATACTCGAAATTTGGAGTCAAGTCTAATGACGTAGGGATCAGGTCGGTCAAATTTATGGGTCTTTTGATAAGTTTGCTTGCTTCATTATTATTTATTTATTGTTTGTTTGTTTGTTTGTTTGTTTGTTTTTTGTTTGTTTTGTTTGTTTGTTTGTTTTACGATAAATGAATGATAAAAAAATAAGCCGTACCATCAGGAATTCGTAAAAAAACGAATATTTCTTTTATCAGTGGAAGAAAAGAAGAGATAACTATTTCTATTTGTCAATTGTATTTCAACCTTTCCTCTACTGTGATACCTATTAGTGTCAGCTTGCGAACACTTGAATATGCATTGAGAAGGGGAGAGAATATTTGGAAAAGACTTTTGTAATCATCTCCAACATGTGGATTTCATTCAAATTCCATGAAACACACGGAAGTTGGACCAGAACTCTTGCCCCATGGTGGTACACTTGACTACAAATTAGTTTTCCAGCTAATACGATATCCTTCACTCTATATTCCATGGGATGATCTATCTATCTATCTATCTATCTATCTATCTATCTATCTATCTACCTACCTACCTACCTACCTACCTAAGTAACTACCAGATAGATAGATAGATAGATAGACAGATAGATAGATAGATAGATAAATAGATAGATAGATAGATAGATAGACAAACAAGTGAGGCGCAGCGTTAGTTTGGTTGTTATCATCGTGCCAGACTCGCAAGCAGAAGGGTGCGGGTTCGAATCCTACCTCCCACTTGGCCTGCCCCCTCTGTCTGATTTCGACCACAGCTCTTACTCGAAAACATTCAGACTAATAGTCCTTTGGTAAATTTCGAGCAACGATTATTACAAGAAATTTTGAGTACATTTTAAAGACGGTGTGATCTGGTTGGTCGAATGGTGTGTCTTTCGGTTTGTCACTTTACCCTGAATTGCCCTTAATAAAACAATTCATGAGTATAAGTACAATTAAACACCAAATCATGCAATAAATTAATCAATCTAAATTGGATATAAACTTTTGAAAATTGGCAACCAGTGTACATTAGCAATAGGAATGTATTACAACTGGTCACATGCAATGGCATGGTGGTAAATACTAGTAAAACTAAAATATTACTTATCTCAACACGGCAAAAAAGGACAAATCTTGATAGTGATGAACTATGTCTGACATGGAAGGATAAAAAGTTTCAAATGGTCTGTTATAATAGACTACTTGGTGTTTTGGTAGATAATAACCTATCATGGACCGAACATATCAAACATATCAGTAAAAAAAAGTCAATTCAAGTTTATGGCTTCTCAGGAGGATAAAACATTTTCTCCCTGAAAGGCACAGAAAACCATTTTATAACAGTTACATACAACCCTATTTAAACTACTGTAATACAGCATGGGGTAATTCAAATGATAAAAACATAGGAAAGCTGGCACGTCTTCAAAAAAGAGCATTTGGGCAAATATCAATCCAGAAAGAAAGCGAGGAAAATTTAGCTGGTAAGTTGAAAATATTACCTACTAAAGACCGAATCCGTTTGAGAAAAGCCAAATTAATGTACAGGATATCCAATAATAGTGCTCCTGAATATTTACAATCACTATTCCAGTATAGGCTACCTGGTAATACTCCCCACTTGCGACCCATGTTACCAAACAGTATAAAATTCCCAAACCAAATAAGGAATGATTTTAAAAAAGTTTCCAATACTCTGGAACTTTGCTCTGGAATAGTATTCCAGCTGAGATTAGAAATGATCGCTCTCACTCTATTTCCTTCTTCCAAACCCAAAATATCCAGTGGCTTCAGAGATGCAGCTAAAATAAATAAATTCCCTTGTATGAGGACCTCAAGGTAGATTAGTTCTTAGCTAATTGTGTTACCCTCTTTAAATAAAGCCATTATTATTATTATTATTATTATTATTATTATTATTATTATTATTATTATTACATGATAATTGTTATTTATTTTTTCATTTTATTTTTTTAATTTTATATGTATATAATGAATTTTTTATTATCCCCAAAATAGGTTGACCGCTGGGTCGGGGAACACCATCCCAAGGTCACTTTACAATCGAAACATTTCTGGTTATCAATTAATCTAGGGACAATAAATAATACACAAAAAGGAAAAGACACTCATGCACACGTGCATATTGCACGCAATCTCATTTGACACATATTAGATAGGCTGACACAAGTAACCATGTATAGGTGACATAGACTTCGCAATATTACATTAATATTTCCTATTTTCCGCATTGCACAAGTTACAAGTTCATGGCTGAGTCCCTTTTTTAAGAAATTGGTCCTCTCTTTTGTTTAACTTAGCAGTATATTTTTCAATGTTCTTATGCGATTTAACTATTTGCTTAAAAACATAAATGGAAGGATTTTGCATGTTGAATCTGCAAGTGCAAATATAATGTTTAGCCAAAATAAGCAAGAGATTACATAAAAACAATATTTGAAGAACAAGGTGCAAAAGGTTTAGTAAAAGAGTACCAAAACTTTGAAATAATATTGCATTCTTTGAATAGATGTTCAATACTTTCGTTTTCACTCTTACAGAAAGTGCATTTGTTGTCATCTAATATGTTAATTCTTTTCAAAAAGTTATTAGTGACAATTATTCTATTAAGTAATTTAAATTTAAAAGAGATCAACTTTGTATCCTTAGTACAAAATTTCCCCCAGATATAAATCTTAGACCTCTCTTCTCTACTTATATTTTTGTTTAGTAATTGCATCCACTTTTCTTGCTTTGCAGTGTGTTGCCTCTTTACCTTTTTTAAAAAAAATCTTTGTAAACAAACTACAGTGAGTTTTGTTTTTGCAAGTTCACCATTTTGTCCTCCTGCTTATCAAACACGTTGTGAGCCAAATGGTTTTTGATTGCATCTTTCCAAGATTTTGGAAGTTTGGATATTAGTGAAAAGCATTTCAAAACATTGTCGGAGCCGGTTGTTTGTTTTATTTTTTCAAAACGTATTAAATTACCGCGATCATCAACTAAATCATCAAGAACTTCAATGCCGGCATCTTTCCATGACTTTTATTGATGGAACTTTCTAGGTGGAACACAAATTTAAAAAAACTCAGGGATAAATACTCATTTGGATTTTGCGGATCCTCTTTCCATTTCAATACTGTCAAAATTACATCTCTCCAAAAAAAGTGTTTTTAATGAGCTTACAAATTTCTTCTAATTTTCTCCTCCCTAAATTCCAAGTATCCTTCATATTTCTGAATATAGTTGTATTGACAAAGTTCTGCCACGCTCCATCCTCGTTCTCCAGTAATCGTTTAACCCATCTTATCTTAATATAACTAATGAATGAATAAATGTGTATCATATTTAACCTTCCCTCATTCTCCGGGCTATTAGTATGTCACATTTAATTCTCTCTACTTTTCCACCCCACACAAACTTAAATAAGGTACGATTTAATTCTGTTTCAATTTTTGCTGATGGATTTGGAAGTGCTGAAAAAAGATGTATGAATATGGGCAGAACAAGAGTTTTTACAACAATTACTTTACCTACTAGTGAAAGATATCTTTGACTCCAGCTTGCCAGATTTCTTTTTACCTTTATTCGTTTCTTCCTATAATTAATTTCCACCATTTGTCGTAAGTCTAGAGAAAAATCGACACCAAGAAGTGTAAAGTTGGAAGAAGACCAGTTTGGTTCCATATCGGGACATATTCTTCATTAGAAAATTTCTTGTTTCCAATCCAAATAGCATTCGTTTTTGTTATGTTACATTTAAGTCCAGATAATAGAAAAAATCTCGCATTTTGCTTTAAATTTATATTGTTACGTATACGTAATTTAATTACTTGTGTGCTAGTTTCAAATTCTTTTTTATTTTATTTTTGTTTCATTACATTTTATTGTAATGATAATTTTCACAGGATTTGAATTTTTTTTCTCGGAAAACTCACTTCTCTGTTTTGACCTGAGTAGAACGTAAAAGGTTGCTTTATCACTATTTTTAGCTCACCTTGGTTGAGACGTTTGTAAACATTGAATGAAAACGATTGGCTATTACCAAGGTCATGTTCGGCTCACGTGTTAGCTCAGTTGTAAACAGCCTTTCTTTTTTTTAAATTTATTTCCAGCGTGACAATCTGATTCTTAGCTAGGGTATTTTGGTCTACGTGTAAAATGGCATTTTTTCTTTTACTGCGCTGTTCAAATTAGTGATCACGTAGCCCCGTCACGTGAGCTATCATGTGATCTAAAATCGTGGGTTAAAAACAGATGTTTTCTAGTAGATTTTTTCAGTCGTATTCCTCACCTTTAGAGCTCAAGGTGTTTTTTATGTTGATGCCAGTTGATTTAGACTTCTTCTATTTTGTGGATTTTAATAATTTATATTCTCTAGAAAACACACAAATGCTCTTCTTTATAAAAATTCTTGGACAAAGAAACTTCGTGGAAATTTTTTTCGGGAATTCTAAACTGGAACATTATAAATTGTATTTCAACGAGGAACTGTCTGTTGCCATCAGTACAATGATCTCATCTGACGTCATCGCCTTCCATATTGGAACTTCATCGGGATTCGAACCTGGGTTCAATTAGAACTGTTTAGTGATAGGACTTATATTTTTTAATTCTAGGATTAATGTTTGGATTATATTCACAAACCGTAAGTCTTAATTCATAGTTTTACCTTGTTATCTAGGAAATAAATTATTTTGTTAAAACTTACAAAGCTTGTTGGCTTCACTCTTTTCTTTTGTTACTTTTGTACGAGTTTACACGTAACAATATCTAAAATCTGAACACCGATAATAAACAAATATGGCGCAAGAGGGTCCCCTAGACGACATCCTCTTTCAAAACTAAAAGATTATGACATATGTCCATTAATTATAACACAACTTTTAGAGTTATTACAAAACAGCTTAAACCACTTACAAACAGAATCACCAAAGTTAAATCGTTGTAAGGCTATTTTTACGAAGCTCCAGTTAATTGACTCGAAGGCTTTTTCAAAGTCTACTAATAATAATAAACCATATCTATTTTCATTCTCTAGATGATCCATAATATCATATGTTACGTATAATTAAATTGCTTGTGTGTTAGTTTTAAAATTCTTCTTATTTTAATTTTGTTTCATTACATTTTATTGTAACTATTGTGTTCACGGGATTCGATATTTTTTTTTTCCAGTAAATTCTGTTTATTTAGAACGTAAAACCTATTACAGAAGTATTATTTTTAGCTCACTCTGGTACACAGTTTTGTAAATATCGAGTGACAACGATTGGCTATTTCCAAGGTCATTTCGGCCCATGTATTAGCTGAGTTGTAAACAGCCTTTCTTTTTTTAATTTATTTTCAGTGTGAGAATTTGGTCCTTAGATAGGGCTATTCTTGCATACGTGATAAATGGCATTTTATTTTATTGCGATGTTCAAATTAGTAAATCACGTAGCCTATCACGTGAAGTACCATGTGATCTAAAATCGTGGCTTAAAACAGCTATTTTCTACTAGATCGGGTCAGAGTCGTTCTTAACACCTTGAGGAAACAAGGTGTTTCTAATTGTTGTTGCCAGTTTGATTTTCATTTGTTTTTGGAATTTAATAATTTATTCTCTAGAAAACTAAACAAGTGTACTTTTTTATAAAAAAAATTCTGGGAGAAAGAAATTCAGTGGAAATTTATTCTGGAGTTATACGGAAAAATAAACTGTGATTCAATCGAGGATCTGTTACCACCAGTACAACGGTCTCATCTGACATCATCGCCTCCATATTGGAATTTCATCGAGATTCGAACCCGGATTTTATTAGAACTGTTTAGTGATAGGACTTCTATTTTTCAATCATAGGATTAAATTTGGGATTATATTCACAAACCGTAAGTCCTATTTCCAATTTTTACATTGTTTTCTAGGGAAATAAATTATTTTGTTAAAATATAAAAACGTTTGTTGATTTCACTCTTTTCTCTTGTTATTTTTGTACGAGCCTACACGATCAAGGTCACACACGTTATATTAATGTTTTGATCGTGGACTTAACAGGCATGCATTGATGTTTTGTGTGTTTCTCTTACTTGTTACAACTGCATATCTTTCTTTCTCCTAGGTAACCGTTATCCTGTATAAGAGCGAGGACATGAACAATTTCAACGCACCCAGTTAATCAATTCTTATCCAGTCTTTTCCTCACATAAACTTGTTCAAACAGCAACGCCTGCAATGTCGGATATGACGTCTCTCAAACGTTGAGGAGATGGGTGGAATTCCCAAATAGTGCTTTGGTCCATGACGAAATATAACCTAAGAATTCGTGATCGCTAAGATTTTTTTTTTCAATACCGCAGAAGTGTATTTATTTTAGCCACGTGATAACTATTATAGTTCTTTTACGAAATTATTTTTCTAGAATCAAGCGATGATTAACTGATAACAATATACCAATATATTTTCAACTTCCCGCACACACTGTATTCATCCATGTTACCAAAGTCAAACGTACGCTGTTACAGGATTAAGACGGGTTGGGATTGGATTTAGCGAAGACACTGAAAGCAATTTCGTGAGTCAGATATTTATTTCTAATGTAATTGAACTATGAATGAATCTGACAAAATCTAGTGCGCATGAATTCTAACAGTAGGTTTAACGGAATGATGCACACCGAACTGATATACGAAAATTATGTCTTCCAAAATATAACTAATCAGAATATGCAACTTCTTAAGCAAGAATTAACATATGGAACTTGTAAACCAATATGACTGATATAAGGATATGCCACTGTGGACGATTAATGTACAGAAATTACACCCAGGACACGAGATTTTGTCTTACGTACTGACGCTTTGTGATAAAGGTTTTAGGGCAGTGCTATTACAAGAGTATGACGGAATCTTATTCCCAGTTGCCTACAGTAGCTGGAAATTGTCAACCGCAGAACGCAATTATTCAGTCTCAGAGAAAGAATGCTTGGCAATTATCTTTGGGATATCTAAATTCCAACGTTACCTGTATGGACGAAAATTTATTTAAAAAACTGACCACCAACCACTCGCCTATTTAGCTCAAGCTAAGTTGACCAATGGACGATTAATGAGATGGTCATTATTTCTACAGCAGTACCAAGGCCAGGTACGGTATATTAAGGGCACCGAGAATGTAGGGGCTGATTGCTTAAGTAGACTAGGGACGTCTGAGGTGAAGGGTTCACCTGAGGACGTGTAAGTGAATCAGATTAGATCTCCAAAAATTTGGAGAGTAAAAATCCCTGATTTTACCCTTCAAAGGGGGAGGGGCTATGTAAGGGTGCAAATTTCTGTCGATCTATGAAGAGCGCACTAATTTGGGCAGGGGAACGATTAATTAGATTTATGGGGACCAGCGCGTGTTAAATCACCATAATGCACGGATTGTTAATGGTTGTGTCAGGAGAGAAACAATTCTTAATTAAACATTCGTTTATTTAACCGTCAGACAGACTGGAAGGGAAAAGGTTAACTTCGATTTTGTATCGGAATTGTCAGATTTGAGATTTTCCAGAATTAGTTAGTTGGGAATCTAGAGGTCATACAGACTACAATTTGGCGCCTAGTAAAAAAAGGCGGGATATATATTTAATCCGGATTGGTTACCCTAAATAAGGGGCGTGATTCCCACACCAAAATTCTTGGTTTTAATATGTCCAATCACAAAGTTTTAGTCAGTCTACGCTTTTCTGCAAGAGAAAATAAATGTAGGAGACTCCGAGTTTGAATTTAGAAGAAATTCACTCGTAAATAATTATCCAAAGGATCGGATGTCTGGAAAGTCGACGGACACGATTTTGGCGGTAGAAGTGAGCGAAGCATGAAAGCACAAGGTATTTTGTTCCAGTCTCATGTAATTCGTTGATATCAATATAACGATTTGTTTGATTTATTTGCTTATATTTGCATGAATTTATTTGTTTAAATTCTTAGATCAATTTTCTTGATATGAATACAGCTGTGTGAGTTCATCTATATGAATCCGTACAATGATATTCTTTATATAAGTTTGACGAATTGTTTGAATGTGTCGTCTTGATTGTTATAGGAAAATATGTATCTAAGAATTTCATGCCTTACCTTAGTTGATATGAGTTAAGAGAATCCGTGTCAATTCACCGACCTTAGATGATTTCACGTATGATAAAGACTTGAGTGCGTATTGACTGAAATTAACGTTGTTTAACCATGAAGTGAGATTTCATGTATGCTAGAGACTTGAATGTGTGTATTCGCTAGAAATAACGTAGTTAAGCCATGTAATGAATTTCGTTCATTCATTTGTGTAATTGAGACGAGACCGGAACTGATGTCTCGGGGGATGATAATGTGAGTCAGGTTGAAACAGCCGTTAGGAAGTACATTAATCTTATGAAACTAGGTTTGTTTATGGTCTGCCATGTTTAGCTTGACCAGATAGCCTTTGGTATCTGTTGAATTCCGATAGAACGATATCTGACATAACGAGAGAGAGAGTAATGATCTATTCCTAGTAGGATATCTGACAGAAGATTTACGTTGCTTCCTTTTTATTTTTGGAAGGTGAAATAGCTCCACGGGATGTATCCACGTACCTACCTATCGAAGTATCTACGCATCACGTACTTACATATCCACCTACCCACACGAAGTTCGAGGGCCGAAAGAGGCGAGACAATAGAGAGTTTGGAGAAGGGAAAAGTGGAAAGGACCATGACGAACAGTCACAGAAAAGTTGGAGAACAGTCACAGTGAAGTTGGAATGAACCGGAAATAATCAGGTTATGAAGTTGTACAAGGCAATGACTTCGATTGTTCACTCGATTCTGTGATGAGCTCATTCTATCATTTAAAACAGATCGGCTATTTATATAAATATATTTGTGTTTGGAAATTCGGTGAATGATTTATTTCAAAAAGAAGTGTATCTTCCAAATTTAATGCATTGTCATGGTTATTTATGTAATTGATTAAAATTGTTATTTTCATGTACGGGGGCTCGTGTCATTCTGTTCTATATATCTGCTCAGACCTCTATCTATCCCACCTATAAGTTTCACACTTTATATTGATATTTGCTCAATCCGGGCAATAACACCGAAGGCGATCACCCTCTAGATAACGATAACCAAATTTCCACTACAACCCACCCCCAACAAAGTGGGGGCTACGTAGCTCTCAAGTACATTTATTAGTGCAATTATAAGTACATTGTTGGCCAGGTGTTTTGTACAATTATAAGTACATTGTTGGCCAGGTGTTTTGTACAATTATAAGTACACTGTTGGCCAGGTGCATCTTGGTCAAATGTTTTGCACTATTATAAGTGCATACTTGGTCACGTGTTTTGTGCAATTATAAGCGCATACTCGGTCATATGCTTTGCACAAGTGCATAAGTGGTCATGGTTGCGCTCTACAGTTTAGTAGTTTGCATAGGGTTAGAATTTTAAAGAGAAAGAATTCCCACGGGTTTCCTCACTAGTTATACTGGCTATTTAAAAAAGACCTTGTATAATCTTAGGTATTGTTCAAAGAACCTTTAATTCCCGTTATTCTGGAGTACGATTGATGGGTGTAATGTGGCTTTAGAGTATACAGCTTGGCCTTACTCCAGACGTGCACCTTTCAAAAAAGTGATTGCTCCATTTGGTCATTTTCACTTCCTGAACTTCAGAGGTAAATTGTAAAAAAGAGCCGATAACTTTTTTACATTTTATATATTTGGTAATTCATTCATTGCACTTTCAGACGCTGGTATTGTCTAGGCTGGCAAAATTCATTTTCCCTATTTTAATAGCTGCTACGGATAGTGTACTTTAGACTAATTCAGGCTGATTTTTTGAAGCACAAGGGATCAATCATTTTAGTTAGCAGTGTACTACGATCATTTACAATTTCCAAAAGTACAATATCCTAAGAAATGTCAGCCACATTACATCAAGGTAGCATAGACGTATGCCAACATTCTCTCCACTGTGCATGTTTTAAATGCAAACAACTTCACCTTACATACGTCACTCTCTCAAAAGTACATAATTGTGCTTTGTACAATTACAAGTGCATACTTGGTCATGTGTTTTGTAAAATTATAAGTGCATACTTGTTCAGGTGTTTTTTACAATTATAAGCGCATAAGTGGTCATGCGCTTTGTACACTTATAAGTGCATACTTGGCCATGTACTTTGTACAGTTGTAAGTGCATACTCGGCCATGTGCTTTGTACAGTTATAAGTGCATGCTTTGTCATGTGATTTGTACAATTATAAGTGCATACTTGGCCATGTGCTTTGTATAAATTTTAAAGCCTCCAATTTAAAAATGTCGATCTTTGTCATCGTCATTTTAATACATATCCAACAAAACTGGTTGTCAATTAGGATGGAACAGCCAGTAATACATCAACATAGGATGGAACAGCCAGTAATACGATCAACTCAGTTTAATAAATGTATTCATGTATTTTGTTGGTTAACTGGTGGAATGGTTAGGGCCAGCAATATTATCACACGCCCGTCTTGAAAGGTGAAGCCAATCAGATCTCCTTTTTCTGTTAAGTCTAATGTGTCAAATATGAATGGAAATTCATCCACGGTCTTGTTTGTGAACAAGTGCTGTGTTTGAAATAAAAACAAATTAAACTTAACAACACCTTTTAAAAAAGTCTAGAAAAAGTTGTACACGAATATGACCAAGAATAATTTAAGGTACATTATCTGGGCATTCAAAAATCTGGAGAAAACTGAATGTTATGGCCAGTGAAGGGACAGCAGAGTTTGTCGTCTGCCACATTATTCCACACTGCAAAGATCTATTGTGATCGAGCACGAATACCGCTACACAACTGTTTTCCTCTAGACTTTACGGATGATAGCTGTAGGTGAGAAACTTTGACACTCGTGTTAAATGGGAAATTCACCAGGTGTATCGGTATGACACTTGGCGTGCATGAGTCTTTAATGTTGTACCGTAAATGTGACACTCTCAGCTTTTGACGATAATTTCCCAATCGTCTGTTACTCGTACAATCTACACCTGGCCATCATTCATATCTGAGCTTGAACAGGTATGTATATTGCAACAAGAATGAATTCGACACATAATTAAGTACAGTATATTGACGTAATTCTGAAACTCTACCACTTTGGTTACACCATTTGGTTGGGTCATATGATCTCAACTGGGCGGAGCAAGAACTGCATTGAGTATCTAGAATACATTGAGATTACATATAGTAGGCAAAACTACTGAATAAACTCCCACAGGAACACCAAAATTTTTTTTTTTTTTTAAATGGGGGGGGGGATAGATCCTTAAATTTCACAAATAATAATCTAAATTATTTTAAATTGTTTAAAAACAACCCTATAAATGCACAGCAGAGGACATGCTCTTGGATCTTCGCAGCATACGGTGCTCACTGATGTTATAGGTAGCATCTCTACAATCAAGGCCGACAAGAGGGCGGGGGCAACCGGGAATAAATCCCCGCGGCTCGGGCCCGTAAGGGAGCCCGGGCCGAACAACTCTTTTTAATTTTATAAAATAACATTTTTGTTTGAACAAGAACTAGGAGAGGCCCGGGTGTTTCTTACCCCAGGGTCCGTGATC
>JAECUM010050506.1:0-15673 GCA_016617855.1 Megalonaias nervosa | reverse complement strand
TAGAGACACCATTGCCTTGGATTCTGTATACGTTTCGCTTGGTTATACAATCGTTTTCTCTGCCTTATTAGTTTCCTAATTTCATTATGCATCCAAAACTGTTGTGTCAAACTATGTGTATATCAATACTTAAACAATTATATTGTTCAACATGATATAATTTCACATAATCAGTCAGGCTTTTCACCGGGTGATTCAACAACACATCAGTAACAGACATTTACAATACAATTTGTTCTGTGCTAGACCAAGGAAACGAGATCAGAACCATTTATTTCAATATTAGCAAGGCCTTCGACAGAGTTTGACACAAAGGCTTACTCTCACAATTAAAATGTATTGGCATTCATGGAAATCTGTTCTTATGGTTTGAAAGTTATTTGCTGTCAAGAAAACGAGTTAGTATAAAAATTCTAAATCCTAAGATGTTCGATGCGTTAACGTTAGAGTCACCCAAGGGTCCATTTTGGGACCACTATTATTTGTAATTTTTATCAATGATATTGTGATTAATATAGAATCATCATTCAGACTATTTGCTGAAGATACAGCATTATATATAATAGCTGATAACCGGATCACAACTGGTGAAATAACACTAATATTCAAAAGACACATGAATGGTCAAGACGTTGGTTAGTTACATTTAATCCAGACAAGACTGAATCAATGCTAATAACACAAAAACAGAACCAGAACCACCAACCTATATTATGCATGGCCGAAACAAACCTGCAAGAGGTTGCTCAGCACAAACATCTGGGCATTATATTATCAAGTGATGCCACTTGGCATGCACATATTAAATACATTTCCGACAAAGCCTGGGAAAATTAAATTGTTTAAAAAGTATCAAATTCAAACTAGATCGATTTTCCTTGGAAAAAATGTACAAATATTATATTATTCCAATTTTTGACTATGCTGATCACATTTGTGACGACTGTACAATGCATGATACTCCAAGAAAAAAAGAAAAAATAAATGTTGAGACGATGAGAATAATAATGGGTGCAACTAAAAGTGCATCTCCGTCACAATTGTACCATGAAACTAACTGGGAAAGCCTGAACTCTCACTATTACAAGCATAAACTGCTTCAGTTATTTAAAATTTACCATGGACTAGCTCCCGCATATCTTTAAGACTTGATTTGACCGTTATTTACAGAACATGAGACCTACTCCATTCGATCTTCAAATGATCTTCAACCCCCAATGTGTAGAACGACATTGTTCTACAACTCATTTCTACCTTCTGCGATTTGAATATGGAACTTGTTACCCGTTGAAGTGAGAAACAACCCATCAATACATAAATTTATGGCCTACTTGAACCACGATAAAGAAACCACTCAATGTTACTATTTTGCTAGTGATAGAATGTCTCAGATCATGCATGCTAGGCTAAGAACAAACTGCAGTCACTTAAATTAAACGATTTGTATATGAATCATGCATCTAATAATAGGTATTGCTCCTACAGTGAGATTGAAAAAGCCAAACACTTTCTTGTAGACTGTTCAAATATTCAAATCTCAGAGATCAAATCCTACACACACTCCCTTTCGCTCTTGCGACTGAAACATTATTGCTGAGCAACCCTGTTAACCATTGAAAACAACACACAAATATGTTTAGCTGTGCAAAATTATATTAGGATGACTACGAGATTTAATTAACCGACTGAACTCATTACCATTTGAATCGCAATTAATTAGTTCTTATTCATTGTTATGATTTGTGTGTAAGTGTATGCATATTTTCTGTAAAACCATTGGTACCGGCATCGAGATCCAAGATGTTATATTTTCTTTCTTGTTACAGTTGAGGAGACGGTACTAATAAGCTTATGCTTTCTACTGAATCCCCCCAAATCATATGTTTGCAATTGCATTTGACAAAGTTTCTCAAATAAATATGTTTTAAACGCGATTAAACTGCTTGATGCAATTCAAAATAGTTGCCATCCATGCCGTTTTTAGATATTCAGCTTGCCTAGAAAGCACGGCTACTGCTATGGGTGGCTAGCTTTTCTTCCTAGCCGACTATTGGTATTTCACTGTCTATACAGGAATCACGGTACTAATTCGGTTTCCATAGTAAACCTATGCAAACACCATGATTTTAAAAATTCAATAACTTAAAATTTCTGAGTGCTCATGATCAAACCTATATTTATCAGTATAGATGAAACATGGATGTCAGCTTCTGTGTAGAGGAAAGGATATGAGCCGCGGCATTTTCTGGACCTGCATGTGTTTGAAACATGCGCTTTCAATTCCGCACCAGAGTCAGGTGCTAATTTTAGTAATGAGTGTTCCAAACTCAAGACTGTTAAAGGACTGAAATTCCATCAATAAAACAATGTCTCTATTTTTTTTTTCACTTACAACTAGGATAAGCTCTCAAAAGATTCTTTTTCCTAAAACATAACTTAACATTATTAACCAATCCTGGCCAGCCAAACCCCTATATACTCTATTTTATGTTCACCCATTTCCAGGCTGGATCCCATTTTTCCATACCATTAGTACTGTGTGTCCTACAGTACGTGCTGCAAAGTAACTATGGGAGGTATACATGCTTCGCATCAATTTCAAGAAAAACACAATCCCGAAACACCTAATTTACAAATATATCTTTAATTATTAAAAAATAATACCTCAAAAAGTCGCATCATAGTCATAATTTAAAACATTTGATGGGTGCATAGAAACATGGAAGCTTCTTCGAGTGGCCTTGGTCAAATTTCGGTGCATTAAAACACCGAAACGCACCGAAACTCCGGAACCCAGTGAAAACAGCGAAACGCACTTCAATTATATAACATAGTGTATTATTGTTTGTGTGTAAACGATTTATAACTTTGGTAATTTAACATTAGTTATATAGAGAGTAAAATTTACTTTCGTTACTGCCAGCAAGAGATCCAACAGTAAATTTTACAGGCAAGAATTCGAGAGCAAATTCCTATGGAGCTGGAAATAGCGCCTTATGGCGACAGTTTTGAAGTAAATATTGTATTTATTATTTTTATTAATAGCGTGTATTACAATGTATTCATTAGTCTAATGCTTAAGCTATTAATAATAATAAATAATAATAATGATTTTTTTTACAGTTGATTATTATGTTATCATTATTAATAATTTTTTCTTATTATTTTAGGTTCCGGAATGTGAGATTTGCGCAAACCAGCAACGAAAACAGTTGTACTGTGTAAATGTAACCATCAGGAAGTATGCGCGGACAATTATTTTAATGGTCTAAATACAAAGATACATGCAAGAATAATGCGTCAAATCATTTGCACATCTATTTCAATATACATCACAACAAAAATTGTTTGCTCATGATTCAGAGTAGTTACATATTGCATATCGATTTCTGTGACTGTTGTACACTAAAAATTTGGGTTTGGGAGAATTCGGAGCATACCAGACTCGGCCCAGAACGAAACCGGACCAAGCCGAATCGGCCCATTGCGTATTCGGCCCATTCAAATGTAACAGCTAATAGTACACCGCTGGATGGCTGATGTGATGGCTGTCAAGCATATCGACAGTCTTTCGTTAACTATATATTAAACCAAATTAATTCCAGCAAGATGAATATAAACATATAAGATAGAACGAATATAAGAAATGAAAAAATAAAAAAAAGAAAACTTAACAAGAAATTCACGCACCGAAATCAGCTAATGACTTTAGTATTTAAGCATTTTTTTTTTTTTTTTTTTTTTTTTAGGTATTTGTTGGCAAGAAAGACAGAAAGAAAGGAAAGAAAGATAGATAGATAGATTTCATTTGAAACCAAATAACAAGAATCTATTTAAATTTTTGGAACAAACTAGGTATTTATACCCACACTATATTTCAGTTTTTTATTACTTGAAAAAAAGAAACAGTGGTTATTATCTTATTTTGAGGAATATATTATTATCTTGTAAGCATGACGACAATTTTTTTCATGCAAACGACATTTCAAAATAGTTTAAAAGTTGACTTCATTAAAAACATTTATTAAACTGAGGAATAATAACATAAAAATATAATTATTTAAATCCTCTTACGTTGATAAAACCTCTGCTACATCATACTCATCATCTGCAAATGCACGGGGTTTGCAGAAGAAGTGATTTCATAGACCAAGACTTAAGTTCACATTGAGCCATACTAATAAACTTCCTATGGTACCTTTTACAACAATCTGAGCACTGAATTGTATGATTTCGACATTCATATTTACGCGTGCCGCAAGGAAATTCAGCCATCTATGCTGATTCACTAAAGAAAATAGCCAACTGAATAAAGATTTGCAGTGTTAGCATTTTTATACAAGATACACCAATTGATTTGTAAAAACTCAAACAAGACGGCAAAATTTTAAGTTGAAATTTAGTAACCATTTTTCAGTTCTTAATTCATCGTATGTGTCAGTGCACTAGACTGTGTCAGCGTCAATCGGTTTTGCCGTTCGTGTTCCTTCGTTCACTGTCTTTTTTTGACCAGGTTTCTCTCCCCTGCTCTTAGATGCCACAATTGTCGGATGAAATCACCATTTTGGATGAACTTGTGAAACTTTGCATAATCTTTTTTCACGCGGTGGTATTAAGTGTGAAAGAACTTCTTTTCGCGAAAGGAAGAAATGAGCGAGTATTTTCTTTATTTTTTATCGAATTCAAGAATTTTTTTTAGTGAAAGATAACGACAAAAGACATTGACCTATGCATTTTCAACAGACAGTACTCCAGATTAGAGTTGTTTTCACCTGAATTGAAAAAGACACTATAAACTGTTCTAAACCAGGAAGTTGTTCCTCTGTATGGAGAATCATTGCTCTTTCCAACTTATTAAATGTACGGATTGATACAATGTATCTAGGTGTTAACGGGACCGAGCAATATGTATTTAAGTGCATGAACACTACCTTCCGCCCTCCCTTTTCGGACCCTGAAAAACAATAACAGTAATGCTGACTACCACAGTGGAACCCGACAATGAAAACTTCAATTCACGAGGGAAACCCAAGATCCCAAATAAGTTTGTGCCCTGGTGGCCTTGCCAAGGCAAAGTGTTGCTGATGCTAAATACGGGAATACGGACAAGAACACAAATGTATTGGAAACTGAACCATTATCTCTATATGTAAAATGACTTGCGAAAAGAAGATATAAGTGCGAGAAGATACCGTATTTTCTTTATTTTCTTACCAAATTCATTTTTTTTTAAAATAAAAGATAACAAAACACATTGACTATAACATAAGGTACGTAAAATGACTTGCGAAACAAATAAATAAGAGCAAAACAAAACGCATTTTCTAGTCATTTCTTTATTAATTAAGTAATTTCTTTATTCCTTGTTCAAATTTCATTGTTTTTCTTTTTAAAGGAAATATAAGGGCAAACTACATTAAGAAAACGTATTTACAACATACCAATATTAGAATGTTTTGTCAAATACCGGTCAGTACAAAATAAGAGTAGTATACTATTTTGGGGATTCTAATTCCCTCCCCCCCCCCACAAGCCGGCCATTTTGAAAAACACTCCCTATAAAACTACAATTTTGTATACAAACTACCGACATAGAAAACAATACCTGAAAAAATAAAAATCTGCAGGTTTTTATCACAGCGCCCAGGCGGCCAAGAAAAAAATATAACTTTACCTCACCACGTAACTCACACAACCACGCGCAGTCGTTTTTTTATGATTTTGGGAAATAATAAAATCTTCAGCACTGTTAGGTCCGGCCCAACCCGGGCCGTTGTTTGCACATGTTAGTCTCAGTCGTAGTCCCCACAACTTTTTCCGAGTTTAGCATGACCAAATACATATATGTTGACACCGTCGGTGTAGTAACGCTTGTCATCAAAACAACACAATCCTTTTTTGTTTATTAAGCCTAACACAGTTTTTATCTGGTGGCATCTGACCTAGCGGCAGGGAGGGCGGACCCAACGGCCTCGTTTTGGTATTTATTTTATAAAATATACCCTTCTACACTAAGTTGTCCGCTACTGGGCTGCTCTACTGTGTATATGAATTTCCATAGACTGTTTGTTTATTGATCTCTAGACAGTCATACCGTCGGTCCGCCCTCCCTGCCGCTATGGGGAGCCCAAATCCTCCAAATGTAAGCTGGGGGAGACAACTCTTTCGGACTTAAAGTGATTGTTTTGCTTGGGCATGTTGTAGCGACGACGAGTGAGTTAGTGGGGGATAAAAAAATATGTAGGTTGCTGTCTGAACGAAAATTTGTATCGAGACCAATGCGATACACTCTATCTGGGGTCATGTAAATTTATCGTGACAAATCCATGTGGGGTCGCTTGAGCGTGTGAGAAAGACTTTTAAAATTTGTTCATATCCATGTCACAGCATCACCAAGTCTGACGAATATTTCGTAGCGTGTGTGTATCAATCCCATTAAATACCGCCAAAAGGTTACATTTATCTCTGATGACTTTAGGTATTTGAGTATATCGCTGAGTAACATAAATCACATCCGTGTTTTTATGTCTGCCTCAAGAAAATATTCGAGCTGGATTTGTTTGTCTAACATCATGTCGTCGTATATTACGAGATTGTTGATATCCCCGTCGATATCATCGACCGACGGAGCCTCATCGATATCAGTAATAAAGTCAATAATATCATCCCCGCCCGATTTATCAGCTGCAGTCTCCCTCGCATTATCATTAAAATCCCTCAGCACACTGTAGCATCGTCGCTCATCCACTGACGGCGCCACTAAACATAACTTATCCCACTTAAGCCATCTCATTATCATGTTGAGTAGCAATTGAGTCTTTCCAGACCCAGATCACCCTATAATAATTGCTCAAATAGAGTTTGGCAATGCTGGATGGTGCTTGACGGGTTCTATTTCTCGTGTCGCTGAGAAGTCAATGACATCCATATTAATAACAAATATAACGAATAATATGAATTTAGATTATGTTCGGTGCAAGGGATTTACTGATACCAGTGAATTAGCAACAATAACGACGTGGAATAAAAAGCGTGCACTTACAGGCAAGTGCGTGAAATGTGTCACACAAAAAATACAAGTTTGTTTCGTCTCGTGAGAAGTTAGGCGGCGATATCGCTGCTTCACTTGGAAAATTATTAAGGACTCCATGGGCTAAGTATCCTGGCGAAAACATCTTCCTATATATAATTATTGTGGCCCTGGAACCCGACTTGATATTCGACTCGATGAGCGAAATCAACCCAAACAAGGAGAGTCTCCAGTGAATGCGATTGATCAGGCGTGTCATGTTCATGATGTCGCGTATAAAAGTCCAGATTTACAACAACGACATATCGCAGACATGAAGTTGATATACACGATTAAGTCTGTAAAAAATAAAATTCTGCGAGAATCACTAGCTAACTGGCTGATAAGATCTGCAATGAAAGGCAAATTAGTGTTACGGGCTGGGTAATTAATCGGCCGATAATTAATATTATAATGATGGAGTCAATTTATTAAAGCCCAAACGGATACTGGAGGGGTAGGGCTGCTATTAGTAAACTTGCTGGCGCTGAAGGTGTTACATGTGCTGCAGCTGCAGATTGGTTAGAACGACAGGCAATATGACAAATTTATCCACCACCCCCTAAACAAATTCAATATGGGCATTTTGATGTCAGTACCCCCAATGAAGTTCATCAGGCCGATATTTTGTTTTCACCCCATGATAGTATTAAAACTGGCAGAAGTCGCGCGCACACATACAAATATGCATTGACTGTTGTTGACGTTGCAAGTAGAGACAAAGAAGCAGAGCCGTTATTAGCTAAAACAGCAACAGAAGTTGCATCTGCGTTTGAACGAATTTATCGATTAGGGCCTTTGCAATGGCCACAGTTACTACATGTTGATCCTGACAAAGAATTTCTTGGTGCAGTAACATCTCTGATGAAACAACATAACGTCAAAATCAGACAAGGGCTTACCACAATTCATCGCGATCAGGCAATCGTTGAACGATTTAATCGAACACTTGCTGAGCGATTATTTGGATATCAATACGCTCAAGAAATTTCCACAAACACAAGATCTCGTGAATGGGTTACAAGGCTACCAAGTGTGATAGCCGCATTAAATAAAGAAATTACACATGGAATTTCTGTGAAACCCATCAATGCAACCACGAAAAAACGCATACCAGTACAACGACATGACTCTTTCTCAAAACAACCGGCACTAGGTAATGTGACTGTCAGATATTTATAGGAAGCTGGGGAGCTTGAAGGAGGGGGGTAAAGAAAGAGCAACTGATCCAGTCTGGAGTGTAACCGCACATAAAATTTCCAGCGTGGTTAGATCCACGGGTAGACCTGCAATCTACAGATTAGATTCAACTGGTCCTCAATGTGGATTTGTCCGTGAACAATTACAAGTAATTCCTGAAGATACTCAATTACCACCGCCTTCCCGAAAGTGAAGGTTCACTGGACACCCAGGGCGCTGGCGCCCCTACTTCGATTACACTCAAGACAGGTTAGCATCACATTTTCACGTGTATGGCTACTACTATTAATTCCATCCAAGGTAAATTGTCTTGGATTATTTTTATTTGAATACTGCTGCCATAACATTACAGCGTTACAGCTTGCACAGTGATTATTTTGTTGTTGTCTTGGCATCATGATCGTCGACACATACAGATCAAACTCGCGGTTTTGTTTTGTCTTTTTGCTGATACGCAACTAATTTTTTCCGTATTATTATATCATCGCCACTGCCCCGAATTTGATCCTTGTCCACAATGATGCAGTTATCCTGAATAAATTCAGTGATAACCCTCCGTAGATGAGACATTTTCGTCTCTCTTGTTACTGCTAGATAAACTAAATTTGACCATTCGATACGGTCATCGATGACCCAAAATCGTAGTATCAGAAATACTTAATCCTTGGGATGAATGAATAGTTAGCATGTCCTAGGGTCCAGCACGATGCTGCAGCCGCTAGTGCTTTCTCAACCACATCCACATCGACGACAACAATGTCAATAAATACGAGTTTTTGTTTCTCGTGGGTTCCAGGAATCGATACATCATTATTTTGCTTACGTGTATATGCCGGGCGATAACACAATGGAACATGTAGACCTGGATATTTCTCTCGATTAAGCAGGAATAATCGCTGCTGAAGTGAATCACGAACACATTTCCTTGATGCGACTGTCAGGTCACTAGGAGGCCATAACTTCCAAAAATCCTCGTTCGTTGTTTCTGGAATAACTTTACACATTATCGAGTACTGGACGCTATTCAGCTGTAGTCGTATTAATGTTTCAAATTCTTTCAACGACTCATCGATTCCCTGTGGTCCTCGAGCATTTCGTCAAAATAATCGACAGATTCTATTAACCAGCGATGTGGGGATTCGAAGAACAAAGGGTGGAGGTTGGCCGTGATCGCCGTACATAACCACGGCTGTATTTTTCGTCAAGAGCCGTTGAAGAAAAATTTTTAACATGTCCACGGATACCGTGCAAATCTCATCCCAGATAATAATCTTAGGGATATATTTCTCACCCATTTGTTCAGGGGTCCACTTGTCACCCTTCCATCGAAAGAAACTGATAGGTATGTGATTTAACCCCTCGTTGTTTCATCTCTCTGGCGAGCCGGTTAGTCGGAGTCAGCACAACCATATCAGAGTTCTTGCTGAACTCCATTTTCATAATAGATTTATTGCACGTGTCGTTTTACCGGAACCGCCAGGCCCATTAAGATAAATAGTTTTATGCCTAGCAACAGGATCATGTACAAAGGGCGCTAAGGACGGTTGTGACATCTGTGAGTTCTTGTAATATTCACGTAGCGGCTTATAATCTGCAGATTCCGAACAATCAAGTATCATCTCATTCTTGACTCGCCAACTACCCCAGGGCACTAGTTCCCCGGGAACGCTAGCGTTCTCAGGAACATCTCATGCACTTATATCACATTCATCTAACAACTCAATATTCGTTTTATCGATATAAAATTAATCTGTGGCGACTCCGACCGCTGTATCAGGAAATCTGTTTATCATTGATATTAGATTTATGGAAACATACGCTAGCATCGAAGATCTTAAATGAGTATATTTCGGTGAATTCCCATCATAATAATAAACAATAGTACCCAGCTTGGTTCCATCGCTCAAGAATACACTCTCTGTATACGAGAACGTGCCTTTGCTCGTTGTGTCTTTGATTATAAAATCAAATTCAGCCTTATCAATAATTAATCGTGTACAACTTCGCCGATGATACGATGAGGCTCCTTATGTAAATTTACCAATGATTTTCCAACCCAACTCCTTTCCAAGTGACGTCTCAATGCTGCTGTTGTCACTTCCAGGTGCAAGCACCTGGGGTTCTGGCATCCAAACTTGTTTTTGTGGCCGATGCGAAATTATTGCTTCACTCACTGTCAGCGATAACAATATCGCCGCATCAAACATACATCGTAATTATGCTATTGGAACCCAGCCACGTTCATTTTTTGCACAGTAATCGTTTGGATTTATCTCTGGATCGGGTTTATTAAAATTTCGGCCAAACCAAGCAACAAGAACAGGATGAATCCCCTTAGCAAATTCAAATGACTCAACGAATGCAAATCCTGTCAAGTCAAAATTGTGTAGGGGTCCGTTTATCGATACCCTAGTCATCTCATGGGTAGGATGTCCAAATCGTTTAAAATACGATGCACATTCGCCCATCCCAAGAAAACTTCCAGGGTAACATGCAACCATATCAAAGGAGATAACTTCGTTGAAATCATATTTGGTATTTTACAACCCTCCATGCCCATACTCGACACATGACCGCTGAATATCTTCGAGAAATTCTTTCGATTTTGTCTCCATGAATTTTTCTTCTGAGCAAAATGAGCGACCACAGACGGAACAGTAAAACAATTAGTAATCATTCTATCTCTTCGTTGTCGTCGGTATATTTTCGTGCGACGTCAGTCATCGTTGTATGAAGAGATTCAGCACGATAAAGATCGCCGCACGGTCGCACAAACTGATCAAATCGTCGTTGCTCATCATCACTCTGGAACAACCACACAGACACTGGATCGGTTTTACTGATCTCATGAATATATTCAAATATATCACCGTCAGTATTAGCATCACCGCCAACGTTAACAATGGGAACATATCAGACTCGTTCATCTCGTGGAAATATTGTTACACTTGACGTCCACGAGTGCGCGTTATGGTCAATTATTGTGATCGGAGATCCATGTTTCAAGTACTTAGCTCTGTACAAAACCTAGTTGGTTATTGTTTTAAACGTTACTGGAAATCTTAAGGTCTTTTCTAAATCAGCAGTATCGCTAATTGTGGCCCCACTTGATCGCACTCTAGCTTCCCATTGATTTATTTTATCAGGTCTTAACGCTTCGCTCGCAATGCGTTCGAAAAGTGTTCCGTGATTCTCTGAGCGACACAATTTAAAATGCCACCCATCAGGGCACAAGTGCCCCCGGTCGCTAGCGACCCACGCATTGGTGCAAGCGCGTTAACATCAGGCTCATTTAATGGACAAATAGCATAAACCACTGCAGTCATCGGATATGCTTTCTCGTAATATGTTTTGTCAACCCCAGTTAACATTCCTGGTCTAGAATTTCTATCTAACACAGCCACCGCACCACCTCTGGTGCTCTCACCAGCACGGGCTCGTGAATTGCGAACAGGGGCACGTTTATCACGGATAATCCAAGTTACATCGCCGTTCTCCTTGGACGAGGTGTCGTCGACGGCAACGATAAATTTTATTCTGAAGAAAAATCTTTGTCCGTCCTGCAAATAATCCACAATTTTTGCTACTCGTTGGTCATTCATGGTAGCGTCTATGAGAGTAGTGTCCTTGTGCAACGATAAGGGTCTGGCTCTCAATGTTGACCAGACATGAGCTTCCCCATCATGTCTAAACTCGTTCTTGGCCCCGCAGATACGGTCAAGTAATTTTCGATGACCCCCATCTGCTAGCACGCGGCGTGCTCGCACGCTACGGTCCACGTCTTCTGGACCCGCTGTTGGAGTGTCGTGGTCAATCTGTCAAGTTCGAATCGCCCGCTCCGAGAGCCAAGGGTTCCGGACCCGACAGCAGATAATCGTGTAAAATTCCTTTTTGTATATAGTGGGGAATATATATATATATATATATATATATATATATATATATATATATATATATATATAACCTTATATATATATATATATATATATATTCTTAATTATATAATATATATATATATATAATTAAGAATATATTAAACTTCAGTTTAATTAATATACAAATGGCTCGAGCAAAGAATAGTTGTAAATGGTTGCCGATTGGATCCACCACCCCCATGTACGAAGGCGTGGTACGGTACCCATTGTGCATATCACATGCAATGTGTGCGAAGGAGAGCATATGACCAAAACCGTGTTTGAAATGTAACAGGGGGTCCAGGGGGGCGACGATGTTGTGCGTGGATTGTGGAAGTAGAAAATACAGAGCGCTAGAACGGTATTATGATAAGAAAAACAATGATGGCCGGGCCAACAATGACTCCTCCAACAAAAAAACAACACTCCAATCGTAGATGCTGCCATCAAGGATGCTAGCGACTATCTCGATAGATTTTCGGGATCATCTACTGCGATCCCCACTGATACCAGCATCATCCTTGATACTAGTATCAAGGATCGCAGCATCGTTGATGTTGACATCACGGACCCTGAGTAAAGTTGGCGGAATATTTGCGTTCCAACCGCTATAGCAGGCGGATCCAGTGCCACATCATTGTATTGTTTGATTTTTTCTTCCTCGATCGATTATAATTTAGACAAGTGATATTTAATATACAAATGGAGCAAGGAAACAACGACGATAAGTTGGTATACAAACATTTGTGAGTGTAAACACTCCAATGCAAGCATTCCGAGCATATCCTGTCATCAGCAATTTTGAAGTATCGCGCGAGGGTGTGATTAGAAATTGTCGAACCAAAAAAAAAGTCAGTTTTGTTAGTAATACTGGCTATCTCAGAAGAAAAGAAGAACACACTATCACTTGCATAGGTTTATTTATGACTGTTACAATGGCGTGATCGAGCGAGGTCTTGTTGTGAATCATATTAATCCGAATAAACTAAATAATTGTCTGCGGCACCTTGAAGTTGTTACACGGCGCGAAAATTGTAAAAAAAGATAACGCGGGTGGGGCGAGGTATCCACGGTGTGTAGTCTGAAAATCCACAAACAGACGAAAAAATAATATTTCCATCGATATATGCAGCCGCCAAATATTTCGATATTGACCCAGCTTCAGTACGGTGTGTGGTGGAGGGTATAATAAATTCGACATTGTCAATGAAATATAATCAGCGAATAAAATTTCAATATTTCACTGTGCCCAACAACAACAACAATCAACTGGCAATACAATTGGCAATGAACTAAACTGGCATAGACAAAAAAAAAAACTCAGCTCGTGCTGTCTACCTTTTGCTTTATAAAATAAAAATAATACTGTCTTTTTTCTTTTGTGTTTATAATGACAATGTGATTTAAACAAATATTTATTATTATAATGAATTACAAAAATATTAATACGATTATTTCTGAGATTGAGTGATTAAATAATCCGTCTTCCATCGATGGGTCTTCTTCCACTGATGGAAGCGGAGGGGGGTATACAACTTAATGAACAACTTGACACCCAAAATATCATGGATGAATTTGAAACAATACAAGAACGAATATCCGAAGGGAAGTATACGCTCCCCGGGGAATATCGGCTTATTAAATTAATTCAGCACGCGTTTTGGTTATCTCTTGCACGTGTGGATGATTCACAAATCCATTTGTTCGCCGCCATTGCGACTGCCATTGAGAAAATCCGGTCAGCGTTGGCTGCTGAACAGGAATTTTAAAAAAAACCCAAACCAAACATTAATTTTAAATTAAGGCAGTTAAATGAATGTATGATGCTTGATCGTGAAACAAACTCCTCCAACATTCCATAGCAAAAGCAAAGCCGATTCACTGCGGAGGAGGCCGTCGAATCGCTAGCTAGCGTTGGAATGTTGTGTGTTTAGTAGTAGTAGCAGACTTGCGGTTTTCATTCATTGACTGCCGGCAACTGGAATGTGACCTACTGAGCGGCACTGCGCAGATTGCATAACAGCAACAAGCAATAGAGTGCGTTGTAGTAGTCGAGTAGTAGTAGTAGTCGTAGTTGTTAACACTGGCTGGGGAAACAGTCGTTGTTGCCAGGTGCAAGCACCTGGATTATCCTCCGAAGTTTAAGCAAACAAACAAGCAACATTATATCTTTTTGCCAGCGGACAGCGTCGAGAACAGGAGGAGGAGGAGGTGTGGGATAGTAACAAAAAAATAATAATAAATAATATAATTTTTTGTCCCCTTGTCCAAGGACCGACGACGAGTATCTTTTACACGACCCTATCTCGCACATAAAGACTGATCGATAGAACTTCATTTCACGTGTCCAGGAAATAATTATTTGGTCTGTGAGGCGAAAGTGTATACGATGATGGGTTATGCGTTCGCAAATACATTGGATTTACGGAAACTAGATTAATCAGGTGGCCCGAGGGCACCTCTGGGGGTAAAGGAATAACGAATATATCCTTGTGCCATTTGTCTCGATTTTTCAAGGTCTGCGTGATAGCTTCCATCGACAACATCAGCGACTAAGTTGACAAAAATCGTGGAAGTGATCATGATATGTTGTCCACCCCCACCATCGCCGGCGATGGTGTTATTGTCTTTGAGTATCACTGGTGGAGGGGATATCGCTCTCCACCGTTCAATGATTTTAGGAAAGTATTCATCGATGATATTGTTCACGGCTTTTTCCGCTCTTCAATGTCAAATCCTGGTATTTTACAAGTTGGCAACTCTGCCTCGGCGATCTTAAAGTGCTCGAGAAACAACCTTTTGGTTTCGGCGTCAATAGAATTCGGTGCATGATAGCTCTGTGAATATACTCAAAATCGTATATTGCCATATTTAGATGCACTATCCACGCAACGATTTGCCGATCCAAATCACCGTTGCGATATTTACGTAATTGGAAAACAATTGTCGCAGCGTATCGGTTGCCTGATTGTACTCACGTGCACCACTGTCAAGAAATGGTCTAACTTTCGCGTTAGAGTAAACACTACTAGGCCCTAACGGTTTACCACCGCGGAGATCCCATGTGAGGCCAACTATTTAAATTGTCGGAAGAAGAACAGTGTCAGTGAAGTTACCATACCGAGCTGTATGTTTTGATTCATGAGCGACCATGGTAAACCTTTCAGATAATCGGGGTCTTTTAAAAATTCCCTCGCACGTATCTGATAGTCGGCGCGAGTTGGTTCTGATGGTGGTGGTGGTGCTGGGGTGCCACTTCTGGCAACCTTAATACAGTTCGAATCGATGATTGATAGATATCCACGGCATAATCGGAGGTGGACATATCTAACTGAGCATTTAACGTTGGCTCGTGTACAGTTATTGCAATTTTAGATTCTCGCCCTGTGATTGATTTAATTCGACGTTGAAATTCATCATTGATTTGTTTGATTTGATAACTTTCTGTCGGAATGCCGACCACTTGCCAATCGGGGGTTCCATCCGATTT
>JAECUM010050503.1:0-15806 GCA_016617855.1 Megalonaias nervosa | reverse complement strand
AAACTGAAAAGGCCATTAGGAGTACAAGGGGATAATAACCTCTGAAACATAAACGATTTATTATTCTTTTTGTGATTTATATGCCTTAAATCATCCGCTGTTTCGTTTGTAAACCGTGTTGTCGTGCGTACAAGGCTGTCACCATTTTCGTTCCTTTGGTTACATAATGCTTATTTATATTCCTTTCTGTTCAGCCTTTTGACGTCATAGAATGCGTATTAACTGCTAGTATTATATTCTTGACTGGCATTTATTTCTAGTTAAAAAGTATCTAATTACATGTTCAAGTTATCACCATATCATATAATGCTGCCTGCAGTAATCTATGTATGACTGGTAACAAGTTCATTCCATCGCAACAACCACGTAGTTTAGTGTGACTTCTGAAACTTAAAGGTCTCTGAAATTGAATCGCAATGTTTTCATCTGAGTCATAACCTTGTCAACCTAGCATTAATACTTCTACAGTGCCTTCATTATTGGACACAGAACGGTTAACTGTTTTTATCTTGTACATGAGTAAGCAAAATATAGCATAAAATCTGTTACTTTGTTCTTGATGCTCATTAACGTTTAGTATAATTTCTAAATTTGAATTTCGAAACTAAATCTCCATAAACATCACCTTCGTAATTACTTAATTAACATGCAGACATGAGCTAAATGATAAAGATATAGTTGAAAATGTTTTGGGTGAAAGACACAATTATACACTAATGCACATGTTTCACCTATTTAATATCAATCTGATTTGCTACATGTGTTCTCTCACCTATCCCATTTACGTATGGAGTCTCTTATTTGTCGGTTCTTTTGGCTCTGCTATTGTGTTAAATAATACAACAGTGCTATGGTCAAATAATTGGATAATTTATACAGGCCTAATCTAAATGATCCGTATTCATTAATTTATCTCAGAAACAATACACCCAGAACACTACATCCATGGTTTGTATAATGAATCTTTGTAGTCATTAAAGGATACGTTTTCAGCTGATATATCACGTGTATACTTGTTGTAGTCAGCAGATTACATTTTAGCCTTTATTTCAAAGGTTGAAACAAATCATTGTCAAGCAAATATTAAACTATTTCGTTCACTTAATATAATCAGTTTCCGTAATTTGTAAACCTATTCCGTCAATCTTATGTAAAAACTTTTTTCTACAGTTTTCTTTTAAACATAGATTCTAGATAACTCGTGGTCGATACTGTAATAGTGTCTGCTTTGCAGATCGGCATACATTTAAAAAAATATGGAGGGTGGGGAGGGATGTTATACCAAACCTCACGAGTGTGAGACAGATTGATGGCAATATCAGATCGTTTCATAGTTTTGACATTTCCTATTCCAACATAAGTCGATGAAAACAGATATAATCATATTGTGTGACATTTTTATTTACTGCTTTGAAATTTCATTAATTGCTAGAATCTCTCACCTATAATAGCCTTAAGGTATTGTGGTCATGTCACAGTCCAAAAATAGGTTTCGTCACTGATTCATACAGATACTTCATCATTTGATGGAAGCCCTAATCAACAAAATTCTACTGCCAGTGCCGTGTAACTTAACCTTGAAAAATATATAAATGGTTTTGGTTACTTGTGGTATGCTGAAAACATAGTAACTCGAGTAATCACAAATGGAAACATGTAAGTATTGGTAAGTTAATTTCTTGGCTTCCAACAAGCATATGCAATGAAGCTGCGTCAGTCTATAATTTCAATACATTGCCGTAAGAACTATTGTATAATTCGTAAATTGACAATTTCGATAGCTCTACTTCAGTTAAACCACATTAATTAGGTTTAGAATTTTAAAAAAAAAAATTGTTTGGACATACCAAAACAAAAGTTTCATCAATAGTATTTCTCCTGGCAAAGATAAATCATTTTGATCTTTTGTTTTTGTATGTATTGGCATCGTTATGTTTTGTTTTCGTATGTACTGGCATCGTTGTCTTTTGTTTTCGTATGTATTGGCATCGTTGTCTTTTATTTTCGTATGTATTGACATCGTTGTATTTTGTTTTAATATCTATTGGCATCGTTGTGTTAATCGTTTTGTTTTAATATCTATTGGCATCGTTGTCTTTTGTTTTCGTGTGTATTGGCATCGTTGTCTTTTGTTTTCGTATGTATTGACATCGTTGTATTTTGTTTTAGTATCTGTTGGCATCGTTGTCTTTTGTTTTCGTATGTATTGGCATCGTTGTCTTTTGCTCGCGGTTTTATATTTATTCCAAATACAGAAGTTGTTTACGTAATCGTTCGTCGCGTTTTGTCCAAAAGTTATTTTGACCACTGTGTACGTGTTTATCCACGGCTTTTGATCATAATGGATAACTCTGTGTACTTTTTTAGTTTTAATCCCTATTAGCAGTGTAACAATGTAACATTAAAATTATGAACTGTATCTCATAATTTGTTTGTCAAACAACATGCACAGTAATTTAGGTACAGTTTCTTTCCCATCTTCATTTAGCTTATTTTGAGGTTCTTACATTTCATCGATAAGTGCCTCCTTTCTTTTTGGTTCGAGAGTTAGTTCTTCATTAAAATCGTTCGGTACTTTATAAGCAAGCTTTAATACATACTCAGGATCAAAAGGTATATTGGAAAGCTTTTCTTTGACCCATTTACCCTTCTAAACTTAGTAACAAGCTTGTACTGATTATATAAATGATATACTTCGGCACAATTATTCGGGATCATGTTAATTCTGACTCGTTTCCATTCTTGATTATCGTTCGTAAGTTTTAGACTAACATCTTGAGCTTAACCACGAATAAAATTAAATTGTGAGCGGGTTCAAATACAAAACCATCTAACTCTAGTCACGAATGTTTCATTGCTCAGATTATTTGGAAAATGTTCCAACGATTGTTCCACGAATCTAATATAACCTTATCGTTTTTTTTTGACGGATACTACCACTTTCTTTCTATGATTTAATCCTTCCTGAGTAAAATGTATTGTCATCGCAACACGGTATTAAGTTTGCCTCTAACTAGGATCATCTTATAACTAACACCTTGATGAACAAACAACTATCATGACCGCACAGTTTAGGAGCCAAAAGTGTTATGAGTTTTGAACATTTTAAATTTAACTTGTACTCCTAATAAGTTGGATTAGTACACGTGTCTGTTAAATGATCCTGATCCCTGCCTTGAGAGTCTCACAGATATTGCAGTTGTTGAAATGTTTTTCATGTTACCATTACAATGCAACAGTTTGTTTATTCGTTGGCTTTAATTCCAGATATATTAGTTTTGCAGTTTGCTAAAAACATCGTAAAACAACCAAACGCAATCAGAACCCGTGTATAGTATTGGTAAGTAATTCCTGCATACAGAAGTTTGTTATGGACATAAGCCACACGGAACATGCTTTCCTTACGTTTTAGTGCTTTGAATAACGCACTCGGTATGTTTAGTCTAGACACAAGAAAATAGTCACAAATTATGAATGTAATCTATAACTGATGTTGATATTTCGTACATTTAACAACACAATCCATTTTAAAGTATTGGAAAAGCAAACTGTTCTTTGTCTCGATAGCAATCCAGAGAGACCATTTATACTAATGTAATAGTACATGTCAACGTGTTTCTTGTCACTAGATAAGCTCATCAAACCTAGTTCAGTTGTCCTCTGCTTTTTTTTTTGTTTTGTTTTTATTTTGTAAACATTAACAGATATACTTATATCATCTTTTAAACTGAGCAATATTGTAACTTCAACGAAACATTTATCAAACACATTACTGTATCGAACTAAACTGTGTTTTTTTAGGTTTTGTCTCGACCTGTCTATTTAAAACTTATTCAATAACATTCAAGAAGAGCATTTTAGCATTTTCGTTCACTCAATACATTTTCAAATTTTAAGGGTATAAATGATACGAAGTGGTGAGATAAATGTCTATAGTGCACGACTGCTTTTCATTTAAGTAGTTATTAAATGGAACGGGAATTCTGCGATTTGCTGATATGCGTAAGTTTAAAATATGTTCATAAACAACAAAGCACTGTGCCAAAACTCTTGCCTTCTTATAAGCTACTTTATTTTTTAAAAAAAAAAACAAAACAAAAAAACCCCTTAAGTAGGTATGCAGTACAACATTTAAGGTACGCTGAGAGTTGGATCTCTGACTCTTGGTGCAACTCTATGGTCTTAAACTTGGTAACGGAAAGAAACAAAACCAAAAAGGTCAAAAGTAAAATGAATAAATAATGGATTTCTTTGAGTGAAACTAAGAGAAACTTAAAGTATTGTAAATTAAATTCCAAATAATCCTAATTTTCCTATCACAAATCCAAAATTATAGAATGATCCAAATGAATTCCAATTATCTTAAAGATCCCGATGTCTTGATTTATTACAATTATATGATCCCGAATGTCTTTAAATGAATTCGAAATCATCCCAAAGTAGTGTTTTTAGTCCAAAAAGTCAATGATCATTTGTAATTCCAATGAATAATTTATAAATTTATATTAATGAGGCCTCTCAAATTATATATGAAATCAACAGTATTATTCAACAGACTGAACTTAACAACAAGAAAGAGTAATTTGTCACCTCATCCTATATATATATATATATATATATATATATATATATATATATATATATATATATATATATATATATACTAATTTCACTTGACATAAAACACAATAAAATGCCTAGGATATATTTCAGTTTAAAGGAAACATTCCATCAAATTTAAAACCAGTTCGCTTCTAGAACATTTATAGGTCGTAAATAAGATTGTGTCTTGAACTCAAATAGAAATAAACATCGTTTAAAATGACAAAGGTCAAGTAGGCCAGAAATTTACCCTCAATCACGGACAAAGGTCAAGCACACACTATAAATAAAATATTCATAACACTACAAGCGTGTCATTAAAGCTTTACAATGTGGCGCTTAATATTTATTGATAACTAAACGTCTACAAGGCTTTCATTATTGCTTTAATTACAATTATCATGAAAAGTAACTTTAGGACTAGTTGCATGCATCATAAGCCAGTCAAAGTTTGATAACAATTAACAAGGACCAGTATAAATTTCCATGTTGTAAGCAATTTCTTTGTTGTGGTGTCATTTTGGTAGCATATTGTAAAATCATGTTAACTAGCTTAAAGGTTCACATTTAATACCATATTCATATAGGAAACACGAAGGCTCTCAGGGATGGATGGATGGTTTGGCTTAGAACTCTGCGTTATCTTAAGTAGGGAAGGTTTAATATTTAACAACTTTTATTATCAGGTAGGTTGTCAAAATTAATTGTGCAGATATTTAAAAATGAATCTAGTGTACTTTTTAAATCATAAGCAACATATTTTCAGTCAATTTTGCATAAATGTATATTTTGTTCTTTTAAAATAATTGTTTTGGCGTCATTGTGATTATATATGTTAAGTGACGTAGCTTTTTATAATAATTTTGGCGTCATCGTGATTTGTATCTATTTAGTAACGTAGCTTTTTATGTTTCTGCTTAATTCAATACTTAAACACTTGGTTTATTCTGTTTCGAATTAAATTATGTCTCAAACAAGCATCGTATTCTTTTTTATGTGAAGCTCCATCGACATATTCTGTAATATGATTTTAAACATATAAATGACAGTGAATGGAGAAATCAAACATGTTATGAAATCTGCAGAAAAACGCATCATTAACCAACATTACATTTGTCAATCCAAGTGTCTCAGAATTCAAATTCCAAATTGTTGAAAATAGATTGTTCCCTGTTTAATCTTTTGTCCCTTTTACTCTAAACAAAAGGGTCGGAGAACCAAAGTTTATGGACGAGTAGAGATTCTATATTATACAAATACATGGAGCATCTTTCACAATTGAGCTGAAAAACTGTTTTCGAAAAGCTTGAACGCATGTAATGCTGCATTGAATAATGCTTGCAAAAAATTAATTGCTCTGTACCACGCTACAGTTTGGAACCTGATTTCCCTTGATGTTGTTTTTAAACAACTGAACTGGATGCCTCTTGTACATTAAATTACAAAATAAAGTTTGAAATCTCCATTGGTTACAACTGTCTCCATGTAAAAATGGTCTTTTAAAAATGTTAATAGATACTATAATATATAATGTTTAATAATTTGAAAGGTTTAAATAGATGACTCATAAAATGGTCATGACCATTACAAATGTCCTAAATTGGTAAAGAATGGATTGTTAAAAAATCAGCAATATGGTTCAGCCCTATAAGCAGTACACATACTATGCAGACTGAAAAAATACAAAAACTAGAAAATGCATAAATGTGTGACGTGACAAAGTATTTTGATGTAAACTATATCTCTAGCGTTCCGAGTCAACATTGATCCGATCATTAACTTCTATCTCAGAAAATTACACTCTATTTGAACCGAGATGCAAGGCGCCTTATGTTACAATTACACAGCGTCCTTGGTGGAATAGAAAAAGTGGTAAGGCTAAACATGAAGAGAAATAAACTAGTATTTACAACGTCCTTGGTGGGATAGAAAAAGTGGTAAGGCTAAACATGAAGAGAAATAAACTGCTATTTACAACGTCTTTGGTGGGATAGAAAACCTGGTAAGGCTAAACATGAAGAGAAATAAACTGCTATTTACAACGTCTTTGGTGGGATAGAAAAAGTGGTAAGGCTAAACATGAAGAGACATAAACTGCTATTTACAACGTCTTTGGTGGGATAGAAAACGTGGTAAGGCTAAACATGAAGAGAAATAAACTGCTATTTACAACGTCCTTGGTGGGATAGAAAACCTGGTAAGGCTAAACATGAAGAGAAATAAACTGCTATTTACAACGTTTTAGATTCCCAAATACTGAAACTGATCTTAAGTGATATAGGAACATAAATCAACATTTAAATATATAACTCCAGGAAAATATTTTAGAGAGTTCCAGATGAATAAATTAATTCAAGCGACAATTGCATGATATTTTTAAACAGAATACTTAAATGCTAATACTGAAAATGTTTTAAATTATGAGAAGTTTATTTAAAATTAAATACAAACTATTCAGGCTTTAGTTTGAAAAAAAATATTTTCGTTTTGTAGATTGTAAAAAGCTTTCGACAATGTACATCATGAAATTAGAACGTATTTCCCCGAACACTGGTATGAATGCTTTAAATCTTTATTGCAGCACCCATCACTGGAGTTCGAGGACCATGACAATACTGTTGATGAAGAACTTCTTCATCTACAGGAAGACTTAAATGCTAATACTGAAAATGTTTTAAATTATGAGAAGTTTTTTTAAAATTAAATACAAACTATTCAGGCTTTAGTTTGAAAAAAAAAAATATTTTCGTTTTGTAGATTGTAAAAAGCTTTCGACAATGTACAGCATGATAAATTATGGTTGTCATAATAATAAAGATATGAATGGTAAAATAATAAATATTTCAACAGATATTTATCTAAATCTGAAACGTTCTATCTTTACAGATTTTTAGTTAAATTCCTATTTCGAATGCATTTTTTATTTTCATTAATGATTTGCTACAGCTTAAGCTTCATTGCAAGAGATTTGAATTTATTTTATAAGATATTGGTGATATCTATTTTATGTTGATGATGTTGCTAACTGTGCTGACAAAGTATGGTTTCTGCAACAACAAAATTAATGTTATTTAACGTTTTATGATGTTTAAACTGGGCCTCCCATTAATGATTTCAGGAATGGGGGATATCTTAAACAAAACTAAGTTTGGTGTTTTAAAGAAAAACTTACTGAATGTGTGCTTTATTACAAACATATGGACTTATCTTTCACCTAGAAATTGGTTTGGATAAAATCAACGCAGATATTAGCAGCTCAGTCTATGAAAACAACAAACATATTTCGAATTTTCAAAACAATGATGAGGCTGATTTAGGATATATGATGGTTTTGAAACATTTCATATTATAATAAAAACAGCTGTTTGTTTGAAAAGCCATACATTTGGGGATTTAGCGGATTTAGTAGATGTATTGAAACTGCAATATACTTTATACAAACAGCACTTAGGTATTAATCGTACTAATTAATGCGAACCCTCAAGATGTCCACTAAGTGCTTCGTATTTTTATGATATGTATAAAATACAAGTGGATGGAAGAAAGAATGCCTTCAGCTCCCGATTTGCACCAATGGTAGCTAAAGTTAAATGAAGCTAACCGTGTAAAATGAGTTACCAAAGTTAACAAATGTGTTGTTTCTTTTTAATTTTGGGTATGTCTGATTCAATCAACATGTTTCATACGAAAACCAAACTCTGTCCCTATTTTCTGAAAAAATAGAAAATTCTGCTTTCCAAAACTGGCAAAGGATGTGAACAGTTCACATAAATGCATACATTATAGCATCGTATAAAACTGAATTAAAACTGGAAAAATAGAAAAGAAAGTTTTGAGGAGCAATTAAATAGCGAAAAGAAGATTTAGAAACGCATGTTTGCTTAAAGAATGTTTCCCACATCAGTGTTATAGAATCGACTGCCATAGAATAATGGTGTTTGCTTTCTATAACACTGGTGTGAGAAACAAGGGTTACTGTCATTACTGGTCTCTAGTTTGCATTGAAGAGAGAACTCTTTTGAACAACGTGAATAGACCGACGGTCAAAACGATCTCAGTATCGTTGTCCTAAAAACATCCTTTTCTTCCATTCATGGTTTTACTGTCTCTTTCATGATACTTTACCTATCAAGTTTACTTTTCATCTGTGGGTCTCCAAGCTGGAGTTTTCCATGATTTTCCTTATCCTTTCACCCATAACCGATGTAGATGTAAACAACCAGACAGACTGCTTACATCCTTTCCCGGTTTCTAGAACAATCCATTTAAAAAAAATAAAAATTTATTTGTCTGTATACAGTATTTTGCAATGTCTAGCTTTAATACTTCAAAAGAAATGAAACAAAATAAAAAGTTGTAACCCTTACATACATGTGCTTTACTGGATGTATCTCCCATACTTAAGGAAATGTACGGAATTATTCAGAGTTTATGAGAGACAGCGATTTAAAATCCATCTGTGTCTGTTGTCTGAATTAAGAGACTCGCCCAAACACACATGGCGATTGTGTTAGTAAAGAAATTTCGCCCAAACACACATGGCGACTGTGTTAGTAAAGAAATTCAGGTTTGTTTTGAAACATAAACAAGTTGACAGTTTTAACCTCCCCCTCCACCTCAGAGCCGATCCTGTTAGAAATGATAAATTGATGAATGATCTGAACAAGGTTTGTGTATTGTTTTTTATTTTATTCGTGATTTGGTTTTAAAATAGGTGGGGAACGGGGGCGGGGGTGTAGGGAGCACACATGTATCTTTTAAATGTTTCTAGATCAATTTGATTTTCTTACATTTTGCATTCTCTGAGCTTATATTCTCCCATTTGAATCCAGAAGACATTCTGTCTGAGTAGAACGATTCAAAACTATTAATTAACGAAGCACACTACACTATTCAGTAATTGCATTTGATTTTGTTATGGTTAGTATTGACTGAGAAGCCAGACTACAACTGAAAAAACAGAGGGGTTTTTCTGGATTAAATGTGTTCTTTCAACATTTGGTTTGATTCATCTATCTACCAGTATTTTTTTCTGATAGCAGTAACTCTACCGTAATCATTATAGAAAGCTTGACATTTAATATTTCCAATTGAAAGAAACTAGATTATTAACATACCTTTGGTAGCATTCTTTTACCAGACTTTGGATGCCTATATAAAGTTTCGTGCAACATCTGCCAGACAGTTCTTTCTGGTAACAACTGATAAATATCAATTCCCTGCTGACGTTCTTATTAGATGTTCAGACACTATGATATATGATTATCGCTCTGATAGAAAAATATATATATAGTTACTATGATTTATAACTCTCTGACAAATACCTAATGGAGAGTTACTATTATAATGTTAAAGGATGAAACTGGATGGGATTCAATCTAGCGAAAACATTTAACACAGATGTATGTGATGCTTATGTAGAATACAAATGAACCAGGTGCACAAAGTTTAACGGATATTGTAAATGATACCTTCCCTAAAGGATATGATCAAAGTATGGATGTTCAACAAATAATCCCTAATGATCTCGTGTGTCAACTAATACGATCAATGTGTAAACCTTAACAGATATGACTGATATAAGAATCTATCAAGAGATACGATGAATGTATGAAATTCGTCTAAGGATAAGATTGGTGTATTGAATTACACGAAATAGTATTGAATTACACGAAATAGTATTGAATTACACGAAATACGTTCAACTGCTAATACAACGATATACTTTATACATGCACACGCATTAAATTTTTTGCACGAAACGACTGCATGATATTATTATTATTACAATAACCACATGAATCTATTGCCATCAAGAATAATCGTTCTAGTCTATAAAAACTCTAATCAACATGCGTACAACATAATTTAATTCAACTTCCTAGTTCAGATATGCTACACAATGTCTAACTTGGAAGACCCTTTACTCTATCTGATAGCATGCAGTTATGCAACATGGGTATCATTTTTTGGAAATTCAAATTACAATCCGAACCATTCAATATATTAAACAATTTTATCATATAAACCAGATAGCAATAAAGATTACAGTTTTTATTTTCACATACCTTTAGATCCGAAGATTTCTTCCTTAAAGCGGATTGCTTTCTTGCAAGACCTAACTGTTTTGTGACGCGAGAGAGAGAGAGAGAGAGAGAGAAGTTAGGCTATAAAGGGTCCCATCCATTGCCAGATAACTCGCCGTACGTTTTGTGCGTACACCAGTGAGCAAACATAAATCGGAATTTTAAAATCGTCAAGGTTAAAACTAACGGGTAACGAAATATATATACATTTTCGTTCATATTTAATGCATAAGTATTTATGTCGATACATATCCGCGACAGATGTATAGACGTCAATGACAACCACACAAAATTATTTCTTCGCACTGATTCCAATCTTGGCATGTATTATGAACATTCTAGTTCTAAAATGGCAATTAATTAAATTAGTTAAAAGTATTTCTCTGCTTGTTATGTTCATTAAATCGTGCGTGGTAACGTGTCCTGAGACGATATCCATTTATTTTACCTCCAATTCCATGTATGATGTGTGTATGACACTGCCCATGGTGGGGCTGTTTTACGTTACTAAGTATTGAGTTTTGTCTCTGTGGTACTTATATAATGAAGTTATCCACATTGTTGGCTAATACGAATTAGAATGTGTCTAGAGTTTCCATTCTGAACATACTTTGTTATTTTGTGAAGTGTTAAAACCTAGGTTTCATAACCATGGCAACGCTTTTGTGTCAGGGAGTATTAATATAGTGATCCTCGTTTATACTTTGTATTGAATAAGATTTGACTGCAAGTGCATTCCCTCTATCAAACACTATTTTGCAAGTGACAGTAAATATTCTGCCAGATGTTGAATCGAACGAATTCCTTTCCTATGCATGGCTGGTATGATATCTTAGGCAATGCTATAAGGTACGATTGCATTCGTCATAGGACAAAAACGATATTCATTTAGCGTATAAATGTAATCAGATGTTTTGAGACAGATTTTATTGCCTAGATGGGATTGTTTTTTTTATTGGGAATTCAATCACAGGTGTACAACAAAACAAATAAACAAACAAAAACTCATTCTCGCTGCTAGTAATAAGGATAATTCACAGATTGTTTTCTTTATGCATGTTCTGCCCGATCGTTCTTATCTCTATAAACTACTTATTGCATGCATTGTTACTGTGTCATTTAATGCTATTTCTAATAAGCGTCTAACAATGCTGATTGGTATTTGTCAACTTCATTTCACCTTGAAACAAATATTCGAAAAATCTTCTCCAGTAGAAGGTTTTATTTACTGCATGTTATATCTCGTCAGTTTTATAACTGCATTAACCTGTAATATGTGTGTATATTAAAAACCATTATCTTATTGTTAAAGGTAGATTGGAATTTTAGTACGATTTTCAAATATTTGTATTGGATCAACTACTGATATCTAACATCATAACATGTATATAGGTCTGCACGACAAGTTATTACCTAAGCATATCATGTGCATAGGTCTGCATGACAAGTTAATGCCTTAGCAGAGGTCGCTATGTAGCGTTGTACTCTGTATATAGGTCTGCATAACAAGTTATTGCCTTTGCAGAGGTAGCTATCTAGCGTCGTATTCTGTATACAGGTATGCATGACAAGTTATTGCCTTTGCAGAGGTAGCTCGACCAACTTATTAACATAGCTCTTTATTTCATAATATAATTTTCCTTACTTAGTAAATTCATGGGTCGACCAGCAAGTGAATCTACTGCTACGCATAAATACAAATATTCACAACCAATTCAGTCCCTTACTACGAAATGCACGTGCTTAATCTAGACGGTATTGAGTTGTTGCAGGCAAGTTAATGGGTGACGTAATTAAACGTCTTGATTTCCAGTGGCAGAGAAATAATACTTATCTAACCTGTATGATAATATGTGATAATATTTCTCTCTAACTCATAGTGCTCAAATGCACGAATGAAACACAGTGTGTGTGTGTGTGTGTGTGTGTGTGTGTGTGTGTGTGTGTGTGTGTGTGTGTGTGTGTGTGTGTGTGTGTGTGTGTGTGTGTGTGTGTGTGTGTTGGATTTTAATGTAGCTTTAACAATTTTTCAGTCATATCGAAACGATGTCTGCAGTGTGGCAGTTATAGTGATGTCTAGCACAGGGACATCATGCTGCAGACATGCAGCATGATGTCCCACCCAGTCATGTTATCCTGACACCAGGCCGACCAGTCCTAACACTAACCTCTTAACGCTGAGCGCCAAGCGAGGCAGCTGTTAGTACCATTTTTGTAAGTCTTTGGTATGACTCAGCCGAGGATCGAACCCACGACCTCCCGCATCCGAGGCGGACACTCTAACCACTAGACCACTGGAGCGGTGTGAAACACAGTGAAACATCCATATTTCGGATATTAAATACTCACATGTCCGATGTCACAATGATTTCCCTTGATTACGAAAAAGGCTTTACAATCTTTTCCAGCACCTGGAGTTTCCCAAGATGATTTTCAATATCTGCTTTCCGAAAGCAAATTTAGGACTAGGATATTTGGATTTAATTCTCAATACCGTAAGTGTTTTTAATTTTTCACTGTATCTTCTCCGGAAATAAATTATTTATTGAATTTTACAAAACTTGTTGGCTTTCTCTCTTTTCTGTTACTTATTTTAAGACCATTTAGTCATAATACTATAAAAACAGATTTCGTCTAAAATGAGTAAAGAGCACTTTATTAATTAAATTTTATTGTGCAATGCCGTATACAGTACTGGTTTGCATTCAAGAAAACCAGTAATAACAAAAAAGAAAGATATGCACGACTCCCTATAAATGTTTTAGTATCGACGTTTAATCAGAAGTAATTGAATTTTAGTTCAGTTTAAGATCAGTGGATCAGTGTTGAGTTCCTTATGTGTCGAGGTTTAATTCAATTGATCAAGGAATGACTCGTTACTTGTCCCTCTCTTCTGTTCTTAATAATAACTTCAAGTCTCATTTGTTTAACTGAAATGTCCATAATTTTTTTTTATACATATTGAATTCAGAAGTTACGGAAAATGTAAGTGAAGTTTGGAAAAGTCAAGCTAATGGAAATATTTTAGTTCAAACTGTCGAGAATGTTAGGAATATGCGGTGAGTTCAACAGTCATATTGCAGTGGTAAAAGGTATGAATGCATCAGAAAATCTCCGAATGGTTGCTGCATCACTGGGTCGGTTTCTGCTAGACGTAGTGCAATATAGAGCATTGCAAAAAAAAAAACAAAAAAAAAAAAACTTTTGCAGAGTGAAATATTTTCATGAAGTACAAAATATAAGTACGCTAAATCTACAGTTCTGTTTGGTTTTAATTCAACTAGGCCTTTTTCGTCAACAGGTAATTGAATTTGTAGCAATGTCCGACCCGACTGCAATTTCAGTGATTTCTGGAGCTTTCACTTGAAAACAAACAATCATACATTATCTGGGCAGAAAAATAAAAGAACCAGTTCCTATTTTAGCTTCATCATCGGAATTCTCTATCTAGTAAGCACATGGCTGGCAATGTTTTCATGAAAGTAGTGCAGTCACCCGTCTCAATTGCGTAGCGATTCTAGCCATTCGAAACAAGCTGTCATTGTGACGTCATAAATAGTTCTGATGTCGACAATGACAGTGACAATAAGGTACTTACAACTAATTCAATAATTTATTAAGTAGCAGTATAAAGAAATTTCCGTTTCGCGCTATAGAAAATATGTCCACTACAAACCATATGTAATAAATGAAATTGCAACACTGACTTTTCCTTGAGGTTTCAACAATTTAGATGATTGGTACCAATGTAAAGCACTCTTTACTCATCCCATGACTAGAGTAATTGCTGATTGGTACCAATGTAAAGCACTCTTTACTCATCCCATGACTAGAGTGATTGCTGATTAGTACCAATGTAAAGCACTCTTTACTCATCCCATGACTTGAGCGATTGCTGATTAGTACCAATGTAAAGCACTCTTTACTCATCCCATGACTAGAGTGATTGATGAGTATTGTACTATTTCATCCATTGGACTCTAGGCACTGTTAGGCGTCCATTGGAAACTATGCACTGTTAAGCGTCCATTGCATTACTGGTCACACTGTTAATCGTACACTGCATTACTGGCCGCACTGATCTTCATTTTATTTTTATCACACGTAAATCTAGAAATGCATTGTATTTGGAATCAAATTTAGAATATTTTATCATTTTCTATAAAATGTGCTGATCACACTAATTTCTTGGTTACGTAACTATGTCCCCCAGACAAAAGGGCGTGGAGCTATCTAGGAAACAAGGGTTTCCTTTGCTTATTACACATATGCAAACTGTTCATTTTCTGTGAAGATTGTTGTTGTTGTTGTAGGATTTAACGCCATTTTTCAGCACAAGATAGGCTATACATGGTGGCCAATATAAATGGTGGAGGACGAACCCGGGGAAAACCCCGGAAAGAACCACCGACCCCCTCTATTGGCAAGCTTTCTTACATACCAACATTGGCCGATTCCGAGACTCGAACCCAAGCAGACAGAAGTGAGATCTGTGGAGATTAATCACGCTGAAGGTTTTAGAGAGAAAGGACATGTTGGGTTTGATTAATAATATAAAGACATGCAGTAGCACACACGTTTATTACAACATTATTAATAGAATAAAGTAATCGCAGGGTATGTGTATGGTCTAAGACCAAATTTCCAAAATTTATTTACGTTAACAATAATACACTTCATACAAGGAAATTAAAACATCCACAGCAAATGCATGTCTCTTTGAAAAAACAAATGCTACTGATCTAAACTGAATCCCACATTTGCTCCGTCCCCAAAACTTCCAATTAAAACAAACTGACGTTCTAGTCTTTAAAAATTTGGTTTATTAATATTGTTTTTGTCGATGATTGTAGATAGTAATGATTATTTATAAACAGCATATTACATAGCTAGTTTTGTCCATGATTGCAAATTCTATTTTAAGATAATGAGCTATAAATAGGTTGTTTACATTGGTTTGAGTTGATTATGATGATAATACAAAATAAACTTGCGTCAAGATTACTGTAGTTTTCCTATTTTATGGTTTACGTATTGTGACATATGTCAGGTGATGATGTTATGTGACGTGTCAGGTGGTGATGGATTGCGACATATAATCGTGTATATATACATAAA
>JAECUM010050502.1:0-16744 GCA_016617855.1 Megalonaias nervosa | reverse complement strand
ATCGCGAAAAACGAAAAAGGCGAATTTATAGGACCACTACTGGCGGGAGTAGCGAGAAGTCTGTTGCCCAATCTGCTGGGAATAGGTCGAGGACTAACATTACCAGGAACACGCCCGCGTTAAGTAACTTCGATATACTTGATAAGCTAAAAAAAATTAAAAAATTTCTACGGAGTTTATTCCAAAGATGAACTTGACAATGCACCAGCTGGTGGTTCGTGTGTGATAAATATACAAGATTTTAACGACGGATCTGGCACACACTGGGTAGCAGTTTACAATAACAACTATTTTGATTCATTTGGAATTCCTCCCAGTGATGTAGTAAAATAATATATCAACAAAAAACTAAAATAATAAATTATTCGTCTAATCAGATTCAGCCAGTTGGAACATCAGCTTGTGGATACTATTGTATAATGTTTATAAAACAAATGTCCCAGCCTAAATTCAGTTTTTTAAAATTTATTTTACAGTTTGACAATTAGCCTTCTCACATTAATGATGAGATTGCAATTAATTTTATCTAAACTAAGGAATATGTCAACATATTGTCTCAAATGCAAAACTATAACAGAAAGATTTAAAATAAAACAGAAAAAAAAATAGGATCATGCTAAAAAGTGTTTGTGCAATCTGTGGAAAAAGAAAAAATATGTTTTTAAAGAAATTATCCAGAGCTGGAATGTGCGAAAAGGTTATTTTAGTAGAAGATTAATAAATAATGATATGCTAGTGTGATTGTGATAGAGATCTCTGTCTGGAGCAAAATAAAATTGTTACATACTGTCAGAAATCCAATAACATATAAATAATTGGAACAGATATAGATATACATAAATTAATTGGGAAGTTACCAAAACCAAAAGGAGGTTGGACATTACCAGGCCATAAATACACTGGACCATATAATCAGCTAGATAAACAACTAGATGAAAATGATAATCCGCTGCCCGGACAAGAGCCTTACAATCAAGTTGATGCAATAGCAATGCGTCACGATATCTGCTACCTTGATAACGAAGAAGATAAGCGAGGCTGCGATAAAGTAATGCTAGATGAACTATGCGACATGAAACCAAAAGGAATCAGAGAACGACTTGATAGAAGGCTGGTGCAGGGATTTATTGGAGCAAAATATAAACTCGGACTCGGAGCGATGGAATCGCTGGCATCAGAGCTACACAAACCTAAACAAAAGTTTCCGCGACGTAAAGTTGTCGCAAATGCCGTTGACGATATCTGGGCGATAGATTTAGTTGATGTGTCAAATCTTGCTCAGTTTAACGATAACAAAAAATATCTTTTTAACGTTGTAGATGTTTTAAGTAAATACGCGCTTAGTGTACCTGTTTCTGATAAAACAGGAATATCGATGACTGATGCGTTAAAACAGATAATAACAAGTACAGAAAGAAAGCCAAACAGAACGTGGACCGATCATGGAGCGGAGTTTTTTATTAAAAAATTTGAGCAGGTTTTGGAGCAAAATAACATAAAAAATATGTTACAGAAAATGAAGGTAAGAGCGTTATCGTTGAGCGATTTAATCGTACACTAAACGCGCTGATATATAAACATTTGACAGCTAAAATGCAAATAAATATATTGGCAATCTACAGCAGATTGTTGATAAGTATAATAGCATGAAGCACAGATCAATAAAAATGTCACCAAATGATGCAGTTAAAAATCCGATTTTTGCAAATGAAAACATGTACCGCAGACATAAATTTAAAGTTGGTGATAAAGTTAGAATTTCTCTGACGAAAAAACATTTGAAAAAGGATTTACTCCGAACTGGAGGAAAGAAGTATTTGTTGTTGATAAAGTTTTACTGATAATACCTGTAACATACGCGCTAAAGGATTTATTGGGTGAGCCTATAATTGATAGTTTTTACGAGCAGGAACTGCAGAAAACTGAGCAAGATATATTTATTATTGAAAAAGTTATCAGGAAAAAAGGCAATAAAAGTTTAGTTAAATGGAGAGGATACAGCGATAAATTTAACAGCTGGGTTCCAACTAAATCTATATTTAAATAATATTGTTATAAATTTGCTTGTATTTTAGCAGTACAGATTTACATCTGACCGGTCTGCACAACGACATTAAATGTAATTTTCTTGCATTATCGACTAGCATTAAATTAAATATTTTAACAAACATGAAATCGTATTTTATGCTCCTTTGTTGGCCAGCAATTTTCATATTAAGAAAATGTTTATAAGTTGCCAATATATTTGTTGCTCGGCAACAGTAAAATTAAATTTTATTATTTTTTTTTTTTGGCGATATGATACTTAACATTATATCGTCCAATTGTCGGTCTGCTGTAATTTTTTTTTATCATCCAAGTTCACGATCTTGTCTTGTTCATCGTCATTGTTAAATAAAATGTCATCTTCTGTATAACCAATCGACTGACATTTTATATCGCTTGCGATTGTATTATATCGCGGTGTAAAATTATCGTCCGTGATACAATCACGGGCGTAAATATCAGCAAGTCGTTTCATTAAATTCATATTATAATACATTTTTATCTAATTTATAATAATAAATGACTAAAGAGATAAAGTATCATCAGAAAGTTAATATATTAAATTACCAAGAACTAGCCGAGGCAGTACGAAAATGTTTGTCAGGATATTCTTGCTCTGTTGACGTTATTGTGATGCAAGGTGAATCCGATAAAATTCTTCTAACAGCAGCAGAAAAAAATAAACTTAATGACAGTACATTTATAACACTAAAATTTAATAAAGATGATGTTTTGATGTTTGCTCACAATTGTCTTACCAAAACCGAGTTAGAAAATATAATTAATCGTCGTATTTGAAAATAAATCTGTCGAAGGTTGACATTGACATTGCTGATTTGGTTCTGCCATCTGCTGCATCTTTTATTGACTGAATGAATTTTAAAATGTTTTGCTGCAGCTGTTATTGATTTAAATCTCATTTCTTCATTAGTTTCAAGATTTATTGAGATAATTGGTCTTTTGGGATTTTTAAAATTACAATACCACCTATTCCACGTTTACTATTTTCTCTTGGCGTGACCAGATCTAAATTTTCCAGACGATTGTCGGTTTTAATGCTGTTGATGTGATCAATAACCAAATCATTTGGAATAGCGCCGTTAAAAGTTTCATAAATAAATCTATGCGAACTATATTGAACAAAATCTGTTTTAATACCACGAACCATCACAATCAAATAACCAGCGTTATTCAAATTTCCAACAACTTTTTTTGTGTGTTTATTTCATATAATTCCTATATCATTAGCCTCATATAAATCAAACACGGGATGCGGTTGAAATTCATCTTGCAATGCTAAATTTTCAATATTATCATCGTCAATCGAACTATTTACTCTATAAACTCTTTGTCCGTCTTGGATGTTACCGCAGAACAAAGTGTAAATAAAATCTTTTCTAAACATTTCAGTACGTTCTGTATTATCTCCTCTAACACTTATCATCACTCCAGTTGGTGTTGATTTACCAAACGGATTTTGATATTTCACATGAATCACTGAACCCAATGCATTCCAGGCATAACTATTATAGATTGGGTGTACGTAATATTCTTCCTGTTCCTTCGCTGTCGCCTTCATTATATTATATAGCATTTTTATATCTTTAATTGAAAATTTAAAAAATCAATTAAATATATAAAATATTATATATACAATGTTGAAATTGCGAGATATTGCCAAGAAGAGCCTTATCAAAGCAGAAAAAACTGCTACTGCGTTTTTCGGTTACGATAACAGTTATAAATTTGATAATTAAAATATTTTAGCAAATTTTAACTCTACCGATTTTGTTTCATCTTCTGCATCCAATTGTAACGCGAGAACTTGCAGTTCATAAAGGTATCAAGCTAATAGTGCAGTATCATGTTATTTTATCAAAGTTACATGCACTTCAAAAGGATATACTTGAAAATGTAGATTTCATCAACGAGATTGCTGAACCATATTTAACAGCTAAATCACGAAAAATATTAGCTGGAACAAAAATTTCCTCAGTCGCTGATGAAATACATCAAGAAATAAATAAAACAATTGGAGGAATTACTGTATCAGGATCAGGTTGGAAATTTGAAATGATAAAAGAAGTTATATTTCATTGTGTGAAATATAACGCACTTCGCGGTAGTTCTTACTTTGATCTCCCTCAAAAAAATTAAAAACAAAAAATGTTGCATAAAGGTCTCTGACTGACATCAAGGCCGACTAGGATACAGTTTACAGAAGCATTTCTGTGACATGCAGCAGCAGGGAGGGCAAATAGACCACTATTAGAAAGGTTACATTTGTGAAATCAACTGTTTTACCAAAAAACAGCAGGCTGGGTGAGCAGACAAGGATTACGACAAAAACAACACTTTCTACAAAAACGTGGACCTATCTTCAGACCAGATCTTACGTCCGATGTTAACATCGGGCATTAATGCCGGAGCTCTGAGTGGATATTCGATAATCGATGTGAGTCGTAGTTCGACATTAATGTCGGTCCAAATTTTTTATGGGTTGTCCAAGTGAGGTAATTAAATCGTCTTTGTAATAATAATGAGTCTTTCTGCGCTAACAATGGAATCTTGTACACCTAAACTAGCTCGACAATGACTAGAGACAATTAAGAAATATCTTCCTGTCCATGCTTTTGTCAAACAGCAACTATAACAGTGTCAGGGAGCTCGAGTGGAATTTGCAGAAGATGCGGTGGAGTTGTTTAAGCCAGTCACGGAGGCTGCTTAGGGTCTTCTTCCATCGCTGGAGCAAACCGATAAAGCAACTGGACAAATAGCAGAAAGAACTATAAAAAAACCCCAAAACAGATTCTTCGAGAGATTGCCGATATTCAACCACAACTACAAGACGAAATACAACAAGTACTTGAGGGTGTCAATGAAGCTCGCGCTCAGACAGGCACTGTAAAGGATCTTGTCACATTAGAACCAAAAGTTAATCTTGAAGATAAATTTACCCCGGAAATTCTTGCAGTTATCAGGGATAAAGACCAAATGCTTGATATTGCTGCGTTTGGGAGGGATAAGAACGAAAAATATGTAAAACCTGAGTATGTGAAAGACCTAAAACGTACTAATTTGCATAAATACTTATATCGCATTGCTTCAGGTGCTTATCAAGTCAGAAGTGACAAGGAAGAGTTTAAATCTTTTGTTTATTTAGTAGATGAGCGTGTTTAACAAGGAAGCCAAGAAAGAAAACAAAGACACGAAGAAATGAAGCAGCAACCTGAAAAAGCAGGGGCAGAAAGGAAATCAACCTTAAGATCTAGATCTGAAACGGTCCAACGTCAGCTCTGGTCCGGTCACTCGAGGAAGTGACGTTGATAAACTTTTTCCCAATAAAGTCCTTGCTGATGCTGATTGACTAGAAATTCTAATTGGTGGAAGACGAGCCGGCAATAATTCCCCAGAAATCATCAGTGAAGCAGCTGCTATTTGTCCGAGATTATTCACAGGTGGTATCATGGACATTAATGTTTATCGGGCCCTCATCGACGAAATCGTCGACTATTACTACAGACTGAGACGGTCACTTCAGTGACTAAATTTGCTAGCAATTTCAGGTATGCAATTAGATCAGTAACAAGAAAATAATATGATCATAACACAATGCTCAACCACCTTAAGGTGGGGACCTGTAATGGTCACGGTAATAAATTCACGGTTGCCGGCGATGTTGTTTAAGGTCTATTCAGAACCATAGCCCCAAAAGCGATCCCGAATGCAAAGCAACTAGGAATAAAAGCCATCGATGTGATTCGTGACAAGGCTATTAGCGCCATCGTTAACAGTGGCAGTAAAGCATTCTCAGCCATCAAATAGCGACTATCACGATTAATACGCAGACCACCCAGTGTTAACACGAGTGGTCCGACCGCAGCCAGTAAAACTACTTGAACTTAAGCTCCCAGTCACCGAAGTGATGCCAGCAAGTGTCAGTAAAATAATAAATCAAGCTGCAAATGAACGATTGAAAAAGTTAGCAGACCTAAATGTCAACGTGCCATTGACAAAACAACAAGCTGCCCAGAGAGAAAGGAATATTACGGCAAGTCTGATAGCAGAAAGTGGTCTGACTCGACGTCGTTTTAAATAGCAGTAATATAATAAAATGTTCAAGCGTGTATCTAATTCCGCATTTGACATGTACCCACCAGTCCTCAGAGATCAATCGGTGCGTGATTATCAGTATTAGTCTTATGGTGCACGTGTGCCTGACGCAGGAGGAAGAATCGAACTGCAAGGTCAGGATACAAGCCAATTTTTCTTGCCCGCTGAGGCATTCATTGAGATGGAAGGTCAACTTTTAAAAGCAGATAATACAGCGTATGGAATTGGAGATCGAGTTGGTTTTGTTAATAATGGTGTTATGGCGTTGTTTAACAGTGCCACATACATGACTGACGGAAAGAATATTGAATCATTTCTTGAAAACGTTGACGCTGCTACGATAGTTATCGGGCTAGCCCGATGCAGCGATGATTATTCACGGTCCGCTGGTCCGTCTATGATGTTTGCCAAGGATACTACTTATCATCCTGAGAATCGTAACATAACAATGAACGCCGCTGGCGATACAGTCACATCGATGAATGAAAATTTTAACCAAGGATTCGCAGCATGTCGATCGATGTTAAGTGGTGATGAAGAATTTTCATGTGCAATTCCACTATCACATATCTTTGTATTCTGCCGTAACGTGAGATTTTCTTCGGTGCTAAACATATAGTTTTTCTTGTTCGTAAAGCCACGGACAACGATGCAATCTGGCATCCCAATACCATTGATCCTAGCAAAGTAAAACTAACAAAACTTTCGTTATGGATGCCAACAATGACTCCATCGCTGACTGAAGAACACCGGCTGCACTATTTCATGGACTCAGGTAGTAAATCAACGCTGTCATGTTTGACGATAACCACAGACAGCATACAAAGCGCCGTTGCAGGAGTATGTACATGGCAGATAGCATCACAGCAGAGAGTTTAAACACCACTTAATATATTCATAGCGCTTCAGGATAAAGCCCGAGTAGATTCACTAGAGCAAAATCCAATGGGTTTTGACACGCTTGGGGTTAGTGAAGCTTCTCTGGGAACAAATGGACATCAAGAACATCTGAAGAAGCGTTACTGAATTTTGAAAACAATCATGTTGCACGTGCGTATCATCGTTTGATGACATTCATGGGGCGTGATCAGAATGTTGATTCCAGTTTGAAGATATCTCAGCGGGATTTCACAAAATTATATCCAGTCTACTATTTCTCACTGGAACACTTGAATTTGTTCAGACAATCAGTCGTTGACATATTTTTCGAGCTCGTGTAGCACGTCTGCCCGCTGGTAGTTATAGAGCAATCGCAGTAATACTGTCTGACAAAACAATGCAGTTCGAAGGTGTAGGTGGACGAATGAGGGTCGTCGATGAGCCCGCAGAAAATATGTAATCCCGAACTTAAGTTCGGTCGACAAGCAAGTGGATAATTCATAATATTATGATGTCATATCATCACGTCAATGTTACTCTAACGCCTGGTCAGATGAAAAAGCTATAATTAGCATAAAAAAGGAATTCTGGAGTAAAAATATTACTAAAACCAATAGAAGTCGCTAGAAATGGCCCAGATAAGATACCACTAACAAAATGTCAATTCAGACATTACAGTAACGCCAAACGACCAAAAAAAAAAAAAAAAAAAAACGGGCTTAAGACTTGATCTTTCTGCAGCTGCCATTAAGGACCTAAAATAAACAGGTGGCATATTTCCACTTCTTGCAGCTTACTAGCATTGATTGCCTCAGCAGCTCCAGTCGTTGCAGAGGCAGCTGCGCTTGGTGCTGTTGGAACCGCTGCCGGTATGGCATTGAAAAAGGCGACGGGGCAAGGCCTGACCTTAAGGTCGACCAGACCTTCAAAAACAAGAAGATGACCCACTCGCAGACGGTGTCTTCGGCTACCAGGCCCCCCCCCCATGGTACGGCCAATCAGGATCGGGTCTACGGCTGCCAGGAACATCTCGGCTTAAGCCGGGGAACGTTAACCTGCCACCCGACCTTAAGGTCGGACCTATGTCTGATTTCGATTTACTTGATGCCGCTTGTCGACTTAAAATCAAATACTTCAGAGGGGTTTTCATGCGTGATCAGTTACCGGACAAACCAAATCGCGTTGAAACCGGCATCATAAATCTTTATGGTCGTTCTGGACACTGGGTCGCATACGCAGTTGATCCACATATTGTTGTTTATTTTGATTCACATGGATTGGCACCGCCAAGGGAAGTTTTAAATTATATCGGATCCGCACCGGCAGTGTTTCATCGTGAAGTTGCTGCGTCGATTTTTTTGACCATCCGAAGCCAGACCGGCATTAATGCCGGACCGATCCTAGGATCACGCACTTAAGTTAGAGGTCTTAAGGCCTCACACACTGAATTTTTTTTATCATACCGCTTTGATAACGCTGACATAGTTATACCTTCTGTGACACATCTTACTAAAGGGATACAAGGATCAAAGTATCTGGCAGCCGCATTTTTTGATGGAAACTTCTTCACATCGCCGATCTCTGAAGCTAGCTCCGGCGTGTTTATGGACTTAACTGGTCGTGAATTTGTCCGGATCGTAAGTCCTGAATTAAGTTTCGGAGCTAGCTTCGGTCCAAATCTTAAGGTCTGACCAATCCTACATTTTTTTTTTACAGTTTTCACTCTGCGTAATAGCTTCAAGATTCTGTAGCGAGTTATTACATATTTTGCCGTTAATATGGTTGATGACAACAGTATCAACGATCAAACCATTTAAACACTCAAAAATGAATCTGTGCGCGAGAAATTTTTCAGCGCAAATCATGATGTAGCCGATATTAGTAACAAAACCAACTGAGATAGTCTCTGGTGTTCTTTATCGAACCGACACTAATGCCGGATGGAGTGACATGTTTTTTTAATCATAATACCATTTAAACTGTCGATATTGCTTGCTGCCACATGGAACGCAGAATTTTGTTTGCCCCCTGACACCAACTCCGCACCGCACACACGATTAGGGGCCTAAACTACCTTGTCGTATACTCGCCAGATGATATCCACAGAAATTGCCACGATAAGGCTTGCCACAACGAGTTGTCGATCCGATCAGCAGCCATCCACAAGTATATTTTGCTCGGAGTTTCATTTATATAATTAATTAATTAAAATCTGATTGAAACTATATTTTGCGTTAATTACATAATAGATAAATTTGCAAGATTATCGTTGATTGAGCGAGTGGGCAGATTTTATCTTGACAGATTAACCGATAAGAGAAAATCCCCATAGTTCCAGATCCACAATTAGGCAATTGTATCCGTGAAGCCAAGGAGAAGTTTAGCAACGTGGAGGCAGTACACATTTGGTCCACATTTAGAATCAGGTCGGACGATATTTTCATTGATCTTACAATGAACGACCAACGAGCAGCAACTATTATTATCTAGCTGAATCACTAGCGATCTACGAACAAAGATACTTCTTTACAATAAAACTTACGTTGCCGTCGTCGACGATACCGACATAATATGAATCATCCGTGACAAACTTGACCCTGTCCAGGAATCACACCGCCGCCCGAGTGCTGGTACCACTATCACGTTAAGTAAAATTTCCAAACTGCGGATGCTGACGAGTATTGACAAACCATATTACGCGATGGCATATTACGCGACCGCATTTGTTTATGCGATTTATTCACTGAATGATGAACTTGATACTGAACCTCTTGAACAGATGCCGACGTCCAGACTTAAGTCCGACATTAGTGCCGGCCCCAATGCTAGCGATCGCTAAATTGTGTTGCCGAAAGAATCTTAGAACATTTTACAAATGCGTTAACAGGAAATGGCTGTTTCAGAGTGATCCTAATAATAAATTTGATCAGTTTGTGACGCCATCCGGAGATCTTTATCGAACCAAGAATCTTCACTCCCAAATGACCAAAGCTACTTTGAAGTACGCCGATGTGACACTAGTGCTGGTCTTAAGTCCGGACTTAGGTCCGGACATGGACGTGAGAGACCATATGCTCAGCAGCTGCTTTACAGTTTCATCTGGCGTTGCTCATTTTGCACAGCAGGAAATTCATGGCAACCAGCAAGAGCGGAATTTCTTCAGGAGATTCAACGTTCATTTATCGAATACGGACATGGTGGGCTGTGGAATACCAAATATGACCACAGAGATGTAATTTCGATCGACATGGTTGTATGTTACCCCGGAAGTTTTCTTGACCTCTTTCCTTGGCCTCGGTGAATGCAGGCGATATTTTGAGAGGTTCGGGCATCCGACGCATGAAATGACCAGGGTTGCAATAAATGTCCCACTGCCGGTGGATTCCCATGGAAATCTCATCGATCTTACAGGATGTGCTGAGATTAAATCTTTTGAATTTGCTGAGGATGTTTATCCGGTCGTCGCTGCTTGGTTTGGTCATTTTAACAAACCGGATCCTGAGAGTGCAGAGCACTCGTGTGAAGAGAATAAACGTGGTTGGGCTCCAATAGTGCTACTACAATGCTTGCTTGATACAGCGATATTGTTATCGCTGGTGGTGAGTGAGGAAATAATTTCGTATAGGCCACAAACCTCAGTTTGGATGCCAACACCAGAAACCGGAGCTGGCTCCGCCGAAATTAACTCAGAGGATAATCATTTGCCAAGGACATAGGTCGAAAATAATTAGTAAATTTACTCATGGAGAATGGTCGGGTAATAAGCGCTGTTGCGTAAGATTGATCATCGACGACGCAGAACTCGACTTTATAATCGCTGATACGATAAAGAAAGGTACATTTGCGTGGAAAGAACGTGTGAATGCACCAGATGGAAATAAATTGGGTACCATTGTCGGCTATTATGATGGTGATTCACCACAGTATACGCATTTAAGATCTTGAATGCTTGCGTATATTTCAATAAACTTATTATCGATGATTAACCGATTTCCTAGGGAATCCGTCAGAATAGCAACAGATTCATTTTATATAAGCAAGTCGAACATATAACTGTTGGAGGAACTTCTAATCGGCGTTGGCAATGCTCCATGGGGATCATGGCGAGTAAAAAATGAGCGGATGCTTGATTATTCTGAGTCTGCAGATTATAAACCTGTTTCGACGTATTTTAAAAATTCAAGTTCGCCAGGTTCATATAAATACCTAACCGTCACGTTACCGAGTAATGGCTTTTGTAAGTGATTTATCCGCGTGAACGAAATGTGTTTATAGCAATCGCATCGATGGGCTTCATAGAAATTCCGCGAGTAACTTCGTTGTTTAGCTCGGCTATCACGTGAGGTAGTCTTGCAACCCATTCACGAGATCTCTTGTCACCGACCTTAAGGTCTACCTTAAGGTCAGTGGACATTTGTTTTGCGTACTGATACCCAAACAATCGCTCAGCAAGTGTTCGATTAAATCGCTCAACGATTGCCTGATCGCGATAAATTGAGATGTGTCCACGTCTGATTTTAACCGTATGTTGTTGCATTAGCAATGTTACTGCACCATGAAATTCTTTGCAAGGATCAACCGCCACATTGAAAAATTCGTTCAAATGCAGCTGCAACTTCAGTTGCTGTTTTAGTTGATAGCAGCTCTGCTTCTTTGTATCTACTAGCAATGTCGACTACCGTCAACGCGTACTTGTATCGTTTGCGTTTACCAGCGGTATTGTCATGTGGTAAAAACAAAATACTCACCTGATGAACTTCGTTGGGCACGCTGACATTAAGTCGCCCATATTGAAATTTTTTAGTTGGCGGTAGAAAAATTTGCCATATTGCATGTCGGGCTAACCAATCTCAGGCATTACCACGCGAGACACATGCTACATCAGCTAGTTTACTAATCGCTGCTCTGCCCCTCCAGTATCCTCTTGGGCTTTAATAAATCGACTCCATTATTATTAATTATTGGCGATTAATTGCCAGCTTCTACCGCTAACTTACCGCTCTTTGCCGAACTAATCAACCAATTGGCGAGTGATTCTCTGAGAGATTTATTGTTTGCAGACTTCAGCGTGTGAATCAACCTGACGTCCGTGATATGTCGTTGTTGTAGATCTTGATTTTCATACGCGATGTCGTGAGTATGGCATGCTTAATCAATCGCATTAATTGGATACTCTCCTGGTTTTGGTTGATTTCTTTCGTCGAGTCGGATATCAAGTCTCGTCCCCGGACCACAATAATTACCAGGATACTTAGCCGTTGGAAACCCTGGCAATTTCCTGAGTGCAGCAGCGATATCATCACCTCTGACGCTAGCGTCAGACTCAAGGTTGGTTTCGCGAGACGACTTAAATCTGTGTTTTTTGTACTACATTTTGCGCACTTGCTTGTAAGCGCCTGATGACTAGAGCCAGGCCGACGATTCTTTGTCGTCGTTGTTGTTAATTTGCTTGTATCGGTAAAACCTTTGCATAAATTTATATAAATTATCATATCTGTACAACATAAACGGTAATGACTTTTCGGTAACACGAGAGCAAGAACCAGTCAAGCACTTTCCGGCATTGCCAAACTCCATTCGAGGAATTATCATTGGACCATCTGGGTCAGGTAAAACCCAGTTGTTACTTAACCTGATAATGAGATGGCTCACGTGGGACAAACTTTTTTTTTGGCATCATCTGTAGATGATCAGCGATGCCATAGTGTTCTCAAGGAATTCAATGAGGGTGCATAATTGTTGGATGAGGACCTCGATCAGACCTTAAGTTTGGACTTAAGATTGGCGGTCGTTATTGACTTTATCACAGATATCGATGAAGCACCATCCGTCGATGATCTTGACGGAGATTTTAACAACCTTGTGGTATATGACGACGTCATGCTCGACAAACAAACAAATCCAGCTTGGATATTTTCACGAGGCAGACACAAAAATACCGACGTGATCTACATCACGCAACGATACATGCAGATCCCCAAGATTATCAGGGACAACTTCAATCTTTTGGTCAACTTTAATGGTATTGATATACACACGCTATGAAACATCCACCAAATCTAGTGTTCCTGCAGCATGGATATAGTTTGATTTAAACACTTTTTAGTAATGCGTATAGAACCTCACATGGGTTTATCACGATAAATTTGCATAATCCTCGGTCACGATACCGCATTGGTCTGGATAAAATATGTATGTAGCATAGTGATCACATTCGCAGTTTTGCATGGCAAGCTGGCCTTTTAGCTTTCCGATAGCCTCCATGCACTGAGGTTTATCAAGACCAAGTTTTTTGTTGATCTCCGATAATTATCATTTTCATCGCACAGACCTTTATACAAATTGGTGTAATTTGCTAGCTGGGCCACAAAGTCGACACCTGTGCGGTTAGCGCATTGACGTTTTTGACTGCACGACGATGTTCTTTTTTGATGTGTTCATGGTCTTTGACCTTAAGGTCGGCAGCCTGAATATCAAGTGAGTGCTCGAGTTCTAATTCTCCAATTTTATCCTCGATGTCAGAGTATTTTCTCAGATCCGAGTGAAGTTTGTCAGTCTTCTCAGTTTGTTTTTTGATAATGTCATGCAGCTGTTTGTGCTTCTCTTTGTAATGTTGTGAGTTAAACGCCCTGAGCATAGCAGGCCGCGTAACAAGTTCGTGCTGAGAATTCTTAGGCAGGTATTTTACATTAATCTTTGTCTTTTTGTTGTTAATGATCTTATACAATCTGTTAAAGCCCATTTTATTTTTTTGAGCAAAAGTGATTTTTTGGTAGTATCACAAAATCGTTTTTGATTTGTTCGATATCCTCAGGAGTTTTATAATTCCGTACGGCATGATTATTAAGGATAGAAAAAATGCTTCGAAAATTAAGTTTAAAAAAATCACACACACGAGATTATTAGACTGATGATAATCTGTGAAAAAGTTTGGACAACAAGGATAACCCATAAAAATTTTGGACCAACATTAATGTCGGACGACGACTCACAATGATTATCGAATACCCCCACAGAAACCCGGCATTACATTGCTTTGGAGACCATTTTTAAACAAAAATACTTCTGTTCCTGAAATAATTAACTATTATTTCATATAAACACTATGCATTAGTTTTCTTCAAATTTACTACGATATTAGAGAAAAAAATATATGTTGATAAGCCTTGTTGTGCCCGTCCATCTTTGGAAAAATTCTATAACTTGATTTCATATGAAAGTCAACAATTTAAATGCCATAATTATTAGACAGACAAGAAATTGTACTTAATGGCTGACACTTATACTGTAAAAAGTGCATCGCGTATCAGTAGAATAACCATTTTTTTTTTATTTATTGTAGGACGGTAGCCTAAATTACTAAAGTAAATAATATAAATTTGCTTCACTTTCCACTTGAAGGAAGTGGCATTGTACCGATCCTTTCATTTTTTATAACAGAGACTTTATATTAGGCTGTAAGTTAATTTCGGCGCAGGAACATCGTCTTCCGTGATTTATACTTTTTGAAGCTTTGCCTTTATATTATAAAGTTTGTCCGTTGGACTTAAAGGGTTTTGTTCATGGTTTTTAAAAGCTGTATTTTTTATATTCAACATTAAAAGGTTGATCAAATACGTCTTATATGCATGTATATGTATCATTGCAAATATGCAAGATATCTAGACAGTTCCAAAGATTAATGAGCTTCCTGGTCATGTGACTGTGACGTCAGAGACGGGACAATTGAAGCAATGGCTTCTCAGCCTTGTTGTGAACCTTTTATGCCTGAATTTCGTAATTTGGAAATAAGCATATTTCGGGTATGTACCGACATTTTCATCCATCAGAAAGTCAGCCATACCAGGCTGAGCCGTTGTCAAACGAACTCCTTGATTTTGATAGCTCTGTAGCCGGTGGATCAGATGAGAAATCTGATGTGAAAGACGATATCAGCATCAACATACTCATGAACAGAAGCTGATACGTACCGTTTTTTTCTGACTTCACAAGCGCTCGGTTTCCGAAGATTAACGGAAATTATGCATCCGAAGCGACCAAGCTTATTTGGACCGATTTCATAGATAACGACTGGGTGCTTGACGATCATACTTACAGCGAAATAAAACATGCCGTTGGACATTTTAAATGCCATAATAAGGAGGATAAAGCAAAAAACCTTGCACGAAATCCTTTCAGACACTGGCCACATTCTGGCTATTTTATGCATCAGGTCTTTACACGTTATATCACATCCGCACAATTTGTAAACTGCCCCATTGTACTAGAAAGATATCACTCAAAGAAAAATAATATTTATATTCATACAAGTTTTACTTTTTTGCACAGGTACAGAAATGAATATCTGCACTAATGTTCCAGACTTCTATGATTTCCGACCTGTGAAGTATGTTTTCTATCACTGAAAAGTTTTAAGTGAATCAAAGTTCGAATCCCGATGAAGTTCCAAGATGGAAGGTGATCAAGTCCTCTATAACCTATTTTGTGTTTAAAACTAACACACAAGTAATTAAATTACATATACGTAACACTTCCCCCATAAAGAAAAAGAAAGATTTATATAATAAAGCTGTCTTTTTACCATATGTTAATTATACATGAGGTAAACAAACTTACATAGAACTCTTATGAATTATACAAAGTGTACATGAAATAATATTTCTATACAAGGGAAAGGGCATCTGCTATTAAATTGTCTTTTCCCTTGATGTGCCTGATGTCAATATTATATTCCTGTAACAACAAACTTCACCTTAATAATCTTTGCTTTTTGTTTTTCTTCTTGTCGATGAACGTAAGGGGGTTGTGATCACTATACACAACAAACGGACAAGGAGCTGAACTAAGGTACAATTCAAAATGCTGTAATGCAAATATCAAAGCCAATCATTCCTTCTCGATTGTTGAGTAATTTCTTTGGTGCTTATTGAATTTCTTAGAGAAATACCACACTGGATGATCAACACCATATCTATCTTCTTGAATCAATACTGCTCCAACCCCAATATCACTTGCATCAACAGATAGTTTGAAAGATTGACTGAAATTTGGAGTTGTTAGAACTGGTGCACTTTTAAGTATGGCCTTTAACTTGTCAAAAGCCTCCTGACATTTTCCAGTCCGAAGAAACTGGTTTTTCTTGCTTAATAAATTTGTCAGGGGTTCAGGAATATTAGAAAAATTGGAACAAATTTTCCAATAGTATCCAACCATACCTAAAAATTGAATCAACTGGTTTTTCCTGACAGGCTCAGGAAATTCAGAGATAGCCTTGACCTTAGCATCTAAAGGTTTCACTTGTCCATGTCCCACAATATGTCCTAGAAAAGTTACACAAGCACGGCAGAACTCACTTTTAGATAAATTGATTGTCAAACTTGCATCAGTGAGTCTGTCTAAGAATTTCCGAATTGTTGCTAGATGTTCTTTCCAGGTGTCGTTGTAGATGATGACATCATCGATGTAAGCATCACAATTATCTAGACCCGAGGAAAACATATTCATCAAACGTTGAAAGATACTTGGAGAACCCTTCATCCCAAACGGCATCACTTTATATTAACAAACTCCATCTGGAGTCACGAATGCCGAAATTTCCTTTGCCCTTTAGCAGCAGGCAGGGTGAACAGACCACTTGTCTGAATCGTCATTTGTCTAAAACATAAGGTTCCTACGAAGGTTGAAAAAACAATGTCAATAACGTTAA
>JAECUM010050501.1:0-12295 GCA_016617855.1 Megalonaias nervosa | reverse complement strand
AAATGACATACATTTATCCCCACAAGATGAAGTACATGCTTCTTCTTGTCAAAAAATAAAACACTATCAACTAAGGATAGGGAACATTTAGATGAAACTACTGAAAACTAATTTACTGTTCAGACATATATCAATATGCGTGCATGACGCACTAGATTGTGTTGCTTTCAAAACTGTTCCATTGTTTCAGTTTATTTTGAAAATTCCCGTTAATACAGGTAAAAAGGAATCAATGTTGGCTTCCCTATGTCGGCCGACTTTATAAACAAAAAAGGAATTGGCACACTTAAAAGAATCCAAAGGAATCAAACTTGGCTTCCTTATGTCAGCCGACTTCATAAGAAAAAATCGGCACACTTAATAGATACCAAAGTCAGTGTCCAGGGTTGGTTTGCTTTGTAATATAATAACCTTTGTTTTTTATATCCTGTCGGTAAGCTTAAGCAAGGAGTTTAGTACTTGTTGCCAGTTGAGTTTATTCATCACCTGGGCTTCTGTTTGTTTGCCATCATAATTGATGTTTGCAGGGCAAATAGTACACACAACAATAACTTGCTTTAATAATACTTTTGTAACCCATGCTAGCAAAAAAATTATCATTTGCACTCACAGTGAATGTATTTTAAAATAATGATTTTTATTTGCGAGATACCATCGTATAGTTAACTTGGATACAATACAGTCTTGGACAGTTTGCATCTTGTAACTTATCATGTGTGAATGGTAGGTGCCTTCAAGCATTTGGGTGATATTTTCGTCTCTTTTGCGATTTTGTTATTTGACATACTACAGTAAGGATGCATACACAAGCTGGCATCCGCTACATATACGGAGTTCGTGGATATATTTTTTCTTTAATAAATTTAGCATGATGAAAAAAGAAGGAATAAATGATAACAATGCAAGGTTAGTTTCTTTCATTTTATTTTCAAATAAGTGTATGTTTTTCCATTTTTTGTACTGTGCGGGGGGGGGGCACAAATTCAACACAAAATTATTTCCTTTCTGATTTGTATGGAATAATGGAGCAAATATGATTGACGATATTGACTAATAATGACAAGCTTTTAATTTACACGTGCACACACTAAGACAGCTTGAAAAATAAAAACAAACAATAAAATTAACTGGTAAGAGCTTCATATTACAGCAACTAAACACTGACAAAATGCTTAACATTATTCTCTCTCTCTCTTTCATGTGTAATCGAGTGTGTATTATATGTAGCAGTGTTACAGCCTGAAGCCTAAAATTAAATATATTTGTTATAATATCTCATGTACACTACCCTTAGAAAAATGTATACATATTATGTAGAATATTATCTGTTAAGTATTATTGTTTTATAAATCAATATTGATAATTTGACCGGAAGACTTAAATTGAGAACGTCGTTGTGCAGATGCATATATTTATTTTAGCATAAAAAATGTATATAAATATTTAATTAGAACAAGCAAGATATGTCAGTTTGCGTTTTCTCTCATATATATGCACGTTTGAAGTATGATTATTTTCTTTGAAAGAATATCAAGATAGTTTGTTTAGATTTAGTTTTTTTCCTAAAACCTATCTTACATAGTATCTACTTGTTGTTTGATGAAAAAGAGCTTGTTCAAACTGTTGTTAAGTTGGGCCGAATTGTCTTTCGAGTTTGGCCGAATTGTCTTAGGCCGAATTGTTTTTGGGCCAAATTGACTATAATCCAGCATAAATGATACAACTTTCCCATCCCTCACCTTATTCGATCCCACAGCTTAAATCCACATTTTTCTGGTAAACAGGGTCTTTCGTAAAAAGAAAGAACCCTTTTTCCCCATCATCACTCTTTTCGCTACATCCATATGCAACACAGTGCACCATATTTGCTGTACAAAAACACTATCGTAAGATATATCACATAGACATTTACATGGGGAAATTAAACACTTGAATGGCTAGTTTGAATAGAAGTGATAAATGTGCGTCATGTCCGTTTTTGGCATGCAGAAACTACCGATTGTTTACGGAGATTGCCGAATAATTTTTTCATTTTAAAAAGCAGATTTTTAAGTCTAATTAAACATTTTTATGGTGTGCATACATAACAAATGCGTTTTGTTTAGGACTATGAAAATATCACATGTCTGTACAATATAGGTGGCCAGTGACCTTTAAACTTAGTTTTACCTCCCTCCCTCCCCCTCCACCTTTAAATCAGCATGCTTATTTGAAAACAAAAATGAATGAAACACTCTTAGAAGCCTATATGGTTCCTGAGAGAAATCAATGAAGCAAGGCTTTATAGGGACTATTTTCATTAAGTCAACAACTGGCACAACTGCAGAGTATGTACACCATACATACTGATATGTGGCTTTGGGTTCATTTTACTAAGAGAAATGCACATATAGAATATCAATTGAAAGTGCAGAAAGTCCAATTAAACGGGGGGAAATTCTGAAGGATTTTACCCCAAATAAAAACAATAATCCCAATCAACTAATACTTAATAGGACAATAAAAACTAATGTGAGTCATATTGTTAACAGATTTAATGAGCACTTCATTAGTGTAACAAACTGAGCTTCCAATATATCAAATGCTAATGCAGATAGTAAAAAGTTACAAGATTTAATTAAGTACAAAATTCCAAAATGAAATTGTATAAGCCACAATTCTGTTGGTGTCATGTGCAGATTTAGTAAATGAACTGAAAAAGTCTAAGAAAACAACTGGAGTGGATCAGATAGGTTCATTCATCTGAAATAAACATGCTGATATTATTGCTCCATCTCTTACTTGCATAATTAATCAAGGCATTGATAAGGGAATCTTCCCATCTCAAATAGAGGCAGCAGAATTTATGCCTGTTTATAAAATGGGCTCAGAATGAAATCCAGTTAACAGGAGACCAATATCTATTCTGTCAATGATATCCAAACTGTTTGAAAGATGTGTTTTTAAACATATGGTTTATCAGTCCTGAAAAACTAAAGCATTATTGACTGGAACTAAGCAGTGATTGTCATATTTTTAAACATTGTTTATTAGTCCCTGCCAAAACAAAGCATTATTGCTTGGAACTAAGAAATGACTATCATATTTTTAAACATATTGTTTATCAGTCCCCCCAAAAACAAGGCATTGTTGCTTGGAACTAAGCAATGATAATCATCAAACAGAAATCTAAATCTTGAGTAAAGAATAACTGAATATTGACACAGAAAACTTGTGGGAGTCCATGTTGATAAGAATCTAGACTGGTGTAAGCAAGTGAAACATGTTTGTTTTGTTGTAAGCTCAAGGCTATATTAGGATAAATGTTATCTACCACTTAATTATTTGAAATAATTTTACAGCACAATTCTCTTTTGGACTACTGCTGCACTATTTGTAGAAATATTACTGATAGAAATATTGGCATAATCTATAAACTTCAAAATGGACAGCAAGAATTATCCTAAATTTGCCACCTGATGCACCATCCAGAATTCTTTTATTGGAATTGAAATGGCTGAAATTTTAGTACAGATTATCTCACCACAAGTCCAGAAATTCAAATGGCTGAAAAATTAGCACAGGTTAGTTCACCACAAGCCCATATTATTGCTTAAAGTATTTGATGCACCATCCAGAATTCTTTTATTGGAATTGAAATGGCTGAAGTTTTTAGTACAGATTAGCTCACCACAAGTCCACATTAATGCTCAGAAAAACATCATGTCCAAAAGTATATACTTTTAAAAGCAATCTACTTACTCTTGTGCAATTCTATGGAATGAATTCCCAAGAACCATTAGCTCAGAAACAAATCTCTGTTTTCAGAACAAAATTGTTTAAGTCTGTTATCTTGAAATGCAATTTTCATTGTAAATATTTAAATACATGTGCTCCAATTTGTTCTGTTTTCATATCATAATATACACCTGGTGGTCTTATACTTAATGTATTTAAGCATCCATTACTACATTTTGTTATTATTGTCCTTGACTTTTTGAGTTTTCTAAGGTGATCACCTTACAGATCACCAAAATTTCTTTAGTCCATGTGGGTTCGAGTCCCAGACTGGGTCAGCATGGGTATGTGAGAAAACTTGCCAGTAGCTTTCTGTGGGTTGGTGTTTTTTTCCCTGGAATTTTCCAGGTTCTTCCTCCACCATATATTCTGGCCACTTTATATAGCCTACCATGTGCTGATAATAGTGTTAAACCCAAAACAACAGCAACTATTATTATTTTTGTTGTTGTTTGTATTTACAAAAGTTTATTTATTCTAAGGGCCTGAGGGGAGACTAATATATTATGAGTTACCCTGAGAAAGTAAAGTAAAGTATTTATTATTATTATTATTATTATTATTAGCCAAAACTTGATCACAGTGATTTACATTCCAAGATATATTAAAAATTCTTTAAAAAATTCATGTGTATGTATGAATTCCAATACCTTTTGACCAAAATGACATCAAAGTTGGCTTCTGGAAGAATGCACCAAAATTGGATCACTATTTTCTTCAACTTAGTGAACATTATGTAATAAATGATGTCTGTCAATAATTTCCATACCTTATAACATATTGTCACTAAACTTGCATTGTATATGCATCCCAGGATTCAGCAGTGTCATACACCTTAACTGGGCTTTTGTGTTCTCCTTGCAATGGGTACTGAATGTTACTATAAAGTTATAGAGTTGTGCCAAAGAAACCATGATATTTGTGAACTCCTGCTCACTTGAAAACTCAGTTGAACTTAAAATCAACAATGCCTGAAATAATCAGAATTGCCTTTGGGCAAGTCAGTTTGCTTATTATCTCAGTTCCAAATAACTTGCTTATGTTGCTTTGCAGTAATACACCAAAGTACACCATATCAGGGCCTTCCTTTAGATTGAAAGTCAGAGGGTGCATTGCCAAAGTAGGCAGTGGGTTTGGGGGACCTCCCCCAATGGGGATAAAGTTATTTGTTTTTTTAAGTAGCTGGGTGTTAAGTAGAATATCCAGGCAAATCACCTGGCTCCCGGCTGATAAGGAAGGCCCTACAAATGCAACACAACCACAGTTTTGAATTGGCTCCCTATATGCAGTGAAACTCCATCAATCCACGCTCTTTTGTTTCCATTTTCCCACATATTAAAGAAGAATTTGGACTGATGAATCACTTCAAGGAATACTTTAGAAAATCTGCTGTACAAATTATCATTTGAATACTGAGACATTGAGGTAAACAGCTTAACAGATTAATGAGGCATTACATACTATACTAGCATATCAGCTCCTAAAACAGTTTTCTATTTTATACCTCTTGCATGATGTCCTATGCACAATGCATTGCATAATAAGATCCAGGATGTTTTTCTCTTATTAAATGTTGCCAGGTACTTACTGGGTGCTGTCAAACACATGAAGGACCCAGTAAATTTGTTGCTATGTAACAGACGTCACAGCAGGTCTATTATGATACCACAGTACAAAAATCATGTTGCATCATACTCTGTATTTAGGGTGATTCAGTAAAAAAAAGTATGGTTCCTTTTCAAGCATTGTATTGATCTTAATTTTGTGAAAAGTAATTTCAGTACACAGATAGGGAAATATACCTTTAAGGAGTTCATAAGCACACCCCATTGTACTTAGGTTTTGCCCACAATATCCAACAGTACAAACTCTATAATATGTCATCATTCTTCAGCTTACATACTGTACCTCATTGTAGGTATTTAAAAGTGGGAATGTCTTAGAGATAGCTTTTGTAAAAGGCACATAGACAGGTTATGCTCCCTGGCTGTCACACATAGATAGGTTCCACTTTCTTCTATTCCACATAAACAGATTTCAATCTCTGACTGTCCTACATAGACTCCACTCCCTGACTGCCCCACATAGGTACCCCTCCCCATGTCTGTCCTACACAGACAGCCCTGATCCCTGACTGTATCACATAGATATATTCCACTCGTTGACTATTCAACATAGATACTCATTAACTATTTGACATAGGTTCCCCACCTGACCATCACACATGGACAGGTTGCACTTCTAGACTACCAGTATCTTACATAGACAATTGCTAACTCCAGACTGTCTCACATAGGTTCCACTCTCTGAATGCCTTGTATAAACAGGTTCCTTTCTCTGATTATTGTACATAGATAGGATCCACTTCCAAACTATCTCATATAGACAGGTTTCACTCCCTATTTATCCCAAATAGACATGTTCCACGCCCTGACAATTCCACATACTTCCAGTGCCTGACTGTGCCATATAATCAAGTTTCACTTCTTGGCTATGCAATATACTTCCAGTTCCTGACCATCCACATAGACAGATTCCACTAAATGACTGTTCCACACAGATGAGTTCTACTCTCAGACTATCCCTTATAGGTTCAAATCCCTGTCTCACGTAGGTTCCACTCCCTGACGATCCTACACAGACAATTTTCACTGTACAATTATCAAAGTCATGGATGCGCTTCAATATGGCATTATTGGATTAATTTAAGAACAAGGCTTTATGATGTACTGTATCCTTGTACTATCAAAGCGATCATTCTTTAGAACAGTGGATTAACAGTCGTAAAACGGAGTTGTATTGATTGTCTCCAGTGTCATTTATATTACAGTCCATTGACAGCTGAAAAGTGAGACACAGGGTGCCAGAAGAATTGATATATTTGATTGGCTTTTGCTTACTGTTTTCCATATTCTCTTTTGCAACAATGATATTGAAGGTCCCGTGAGAAAAATGTTTGAAATCATAGTAAAGAGCAGATAAAAGGTACGGAGACAGCAAATAGCATGGGAATTTGTCAGCAATTAAATGAACACACATTGCAGTATTTTCCAGTGATTACTTGCAGCTTTCATCATGGTAATATGTTGAACATAAACCATTTATAGTGTACAGTAGAACCTGTCTTGAGAGACCACCCCTTCTGCCAAAAAATAATGGTCTCTCAAGACAGGTGGTCTCTCATAACAGGGCATAACACTATATAATCAATAAATCTGTGCATGGAGAATCTGGTCTCTCAAAATAGGTGGACTCTCATAACAGTGGTCTCTCAAGACAGGTTTTACTGTATATTGAAATCTTGTATTAAGTTGAAATTACCTCCACTGGCTATCAATAAATAGTTGTAAAGCTTGTATTTCGGTTGCAAATATGTGTAACTATACTCTTGCACTCAAATAACATGGAGAGCATTGGCTGGTTTATAAAGCAGCATTTTTAGCTGGAGCATATATCTATCAGGATGATCACAGTGATAGAAAGTATATTGACAAACAGACTTAACACTTATAAATATTGATTAGGTCCAGTGTCATCTACAGCTAACTGTGGACAGCTGGATGTGACAAGCAAGGTGCAAGGAGACATTGTTCAGTTGATAGTTCTTGATTTTTTGTTTTGCCTCATACCAGTCCAATTTGGAGTTAAAATTACCATACTTGAGGAATGTGATAATTACAGAATCAGGTGTCACAGGATTAGAAAATAATGCTGGAATAATGCTGGAAATGGAAACCTGCAAAGATATATGTAAGTATTTCTGGTAGATGTTTTGTTGCTTGGAACATTACCATAAGAGCAACATTGAAAGATGTACTGCGGTTGCATGGTTTTGAATAATTATATCATTTTGTTCGTAACTAATTACAACAAACTGAAGAATCCATTACTGGGCTGTACAAAAATTTAGCAATATTTCTCTTCATTCAGATTTTAAATTTGTCAGTTGATCATCACTGTTTCTCAGGTATATGTGAGATGTACTGTTGACTGATACAGTGTATTATTAGTTTCATTTGAAAATTTGAGATAAAAAAAATTCTTGAATGTTTAGCGCACTATGATTTATAATAAACATCATTATACACTTCAATATTCAGTGTATATGAAATGCTGAATTTAATTGGATTCTCTAAATTTCTTACACAGGTGTTAATACATTGTATAACACAATTTGGTGGTATGTCAAAGTTTATATTAGTAAAATCCATTGTACAATGTCAAATTCTTTCATATAATTCACATCATCATGGGCCATCAAATAATTGACCTTTGACAGCTTAGTTTTAAATGGTTTGGAAAAGCATACATGTACTTTTGCTCTATATAAAACTTGTCCAAATGCAGCAAAAGAAAAAAAAAAAAAACCAGTCATTCTTTAATTTTGACTGATTTGAGGTATGTTTTTCAAATTTGTATTTCACTGTCATAAGTGATGTATTACCAATTAATCACAATTTCTGAGGACAAATAACTTACAGTGAAACTTAATAATGCAGCCATCCTGAAATAAGACTACTCTGAAGTAGTGACCAAAAATCCTTATTTGTATGGAAACTGAGCCTTTTATACTCTTTCTAATGCAGTATTTTTGCAGAACGAACTCTATTTCTAAAGATATATCCATACAGATGATATCTTTTTCCAACACTTCTTTCCTGGTGAAAATGACAGAAGATAATCATATATGTTTATGTGGGATGGCGAAATCACCCACCCCTATGAAAATTTCTGGGCAGGAGCTTTGTTCCTGCATGCAATTTTTTACTCTTTGTGCTATTATCCTATCTCTTGCAACAATGCATATGATAGATTCCATTATTCCCACATTTCTGATGGATGCTTTTAATTAGGAGCTTTTTTTATAGTATTCACATTCTAATACTGAGGAAATGCTCAAGATTTCACACTGCGTACATTGTTAAATTACCAAATAACGTGCCAAATACTTTTCTTGCTTTATCAATCTTCTTTTTGGATGAATGAGGAAATATGGATTGTCTGATTATAATCAGAAATCATGTTGAACTTTACAAGTGGGACTTAATTAGCTTGCATTTGCATTCTGATTATGGACAATTAGCACCATTTGTCATAGACCAGAAGTGAACTTTTTTCCATTGTTCAGCATTTGATGTCCATTGTTTGATGATTCCTTCCATTAGCACAAGTTTGTTATTGCTACTCTGAAACTACTTATAAGATTGACATGAAACTTTACACAAACATTCATCCTAGGATCTAGTTGATTCACTGCTGAATGAAAATAATTCTGCCCAGACATCCAGATATCTTGCAAATCTAAATGAAAAGTTGTATTGAAATGTGGTTTTCACCAGATGACTTTATATGATGTTTAGTTGGTTCTAAATGACAGTGGTTCCGCTTGGACATCCAACATCGCAGCCATAGTGGCCATCTTGTAATTGCTACATCTCCTGAATGGATGGTGATATCAGCGAGGGGATTTTATTAAAACATGTATGATGTCAGTTGGTCTTAAATGAAAATGAGGTCACTCTGGCATCCAATATAATCACCACAGCAGCCAGTTAATAATGATAATGATGATGATGATGATGATGTGGACTTAGTACATCACTTAGTCTTTAGAAGCTCTAAACACTTTGCAATATGTATTAATACATAAAAAATTTACAATAACAAGATCACAGAATAAAACACCAAGAGATTACAAAACAAAAAAATTGCCGACAATAATTAAGCATGCAGAAAATCTCGCTATTGCTACTCCTTCTAAACAGACTCATATCAGCATGGTGTTTTCACCAGATGACTTGCATGTCAGGCTGGTCTTGAATACAAATTGTGCCTGAAATCCATTATTGCTGAAAAGTTCTAATCTTGATAATTATTTTGCTACTCCACCTAGATGGAAATTCATATTGGCATTGGGTTTTCACCAGAAGGCCTCTTTTGATATTTAGTTGGTACAAGATGAAAATGGTGCTGTTCTGACACCTATGAAGGTAACCATGGCAGGCATGTTGAAAATCTTGCTATTGCTGCTTATCAGTGGAAAGTCAGATCAACATGGTGTTTTCACCAGAGGATTAATTATGATATCTAGTTGGTCTCTGAATGAAAATGGTGCTGATCTGACTGTAAGTATGGTGCCACAAGGAACATGTTGAAAATCTTGTCACTCATTCTCCTGAATGGATGGTCATATCAGTGTGGGATTTTCACCAGACATCATCTAATGGTGTCTAGTTTGGCCTAATTGAAAATGGTGCTGATTTTACATCCTAAATGACTGCCACAGTAGCTGATTTGAAAACGTTATTGTTCAAGAATATCAGAGATGGTTTCAAGAATCTGAAGATAAAATGAAGAAATGGTCTTATCTTGAAGTCCTGAACATTCTTTTCAGACAGTAGAGCATCAGTGCTTTCAAGGGACTTTTGTTAGGTTTTAGGTTTCTTGCCTAGATTTACATGTATTTCAGCTCAAAATGAAAAGAGAAGAAAGCTACTGTTTCATGAATTTATGATAGTAATATTTATGTCAATTTTAAGTCACCAAAACTTGGATTAGATCACGTATCTGTCAGTACAATGTAAGCACATGCTCAAGAAAACTAGTCTTGAAGCAAACTGATGATTTTGCCATCAGGGATTCATTAAATTTAAAATTTGCAAATGTTTAGAGCACCAACACCTACTGGGCATCCAGATCAGCTGCAGCTGCTGATTTAGATGGAGATAATTCAATCCCCCCAAGTGTAAAGAACAGCAGACAGTCTCCTATTATTTCAGGCACTGAATGTCATATTGTTTTTAAAAAGACTTCTGAACAGTGCTGCATTGGATTTGATTGAATGAAATGTAAATACATATGTTCCACAAACAAATTTGGAGCTAGAACTGCTGTTATGAGCGCTATCTGTGTATATGTACTATCTGCATGGCACTCTTAACATCTCTTGCTCATCATACAAAAGCCATCAAAACTGTTTTTTCTCCTTAGGGATAAACTATCTTCTTCACTTTAGGTCTCTTTCTTTATGGCTTCTTTACTTTTTCCTGTATTTTTGGAGTCCCCATTTTCCCCGAATCTTTGATGACAAAAATCTGTACAAAATTAAATGTGAAAGCTTGTCTGTTCACGTGTAAGCAGTCACATCAAATTGATTGCAAGAAGTTAAGATGGTGGGTTGACAACCTTTCTAATGCATGATATCCTTATAGAAATAATTGCATGTAAGAAGCGATGTATGTGGCTTGATAAATTGCAGTTTCAAACGTAGACCTCAATTTCTTAATTCTATTCACATTTATGGTGATACTTTAAATATAGGTGTCATTTTAAAGCAGAGAAACTTTCCTTTTTTAAATGGTGCTGAGAGGCAGAGAATCTGGTCTGATAGTGTTGTGAGTCTGGACAGATAGTGTTATGTTTTACTTGGGTCACCAGTATTTTCATGACTGCAGCTCCATTGATACACTGACACACTGCATTGAAGAGGCCAGCATACATTTCTATAACTATGTAATTACTTGTTTTTTTACAAGGAAAATATCACTGAAATATTTGAATTTATATATGACAGTGAAATATTTTCAGTTAAAAAATAGTTTTAAGTATCGATTTTATTTATCTGTGGCCACTGCTGATGCATGGGTTAAGAACCAATTCTTAGTTTTGGTAACTTTTTGAACTAAATTATCATTGTTACAGTATTGGTTGTAAATTTTCATACTCTCATTTTTGTACATCATTAATTCATTAAAAATAATTGTTTTTGACCTGTTATTTTTGTATAAAGAACTTTTATTGATATTAAAGTATGTAAAATTTAGGTACTAAAAAAGGTTCTGATTAATTTTTATCTATAATTATTTGTACATGTGAAAAAATGTATGAAATATTCAAGGCATTACCATGCAAACTGAAGCATATCACATGAAAGCCACACCTTTAACACAGCTGCCAGATGTTAAGACTTAACTAAGTTGATAAACCTGTAGATAAATCACTAATTCTTATATAATCTAGCTGGTTCAAGATGGTATCTATGTATATATATAAATATATATATATATATATATATATATATATATATATATATATATATATATATATGGTTTAATGGTAGGTCAGCACAATACAGACCATATATTACCCACTTAAAGTTAAGTATGTTTAATTGCTCACTTAAAGTTAAGCATGTTGAGATGTCTGATAAAGTATAATGTGTAAGCTTCTTTCATTTGCAAAAATATCACAAAGTTATTGCATTGAACATGCATAGACATAGACCAACCAGTTCTCCACATTATTTTTCAGACATGACTGGAGGCACCACTGGTCATGTCAGACTAAAAAAAGGTAGAAAATGTGTTAGCCTAGCCTTAGGGCCCCAAAATTTCATTTTTGACTCACTGGTCCAAGTTCAGTTGGCTCCAGGATAATTTTCCCAGGTCCTCACAAGCCATGTTCATAACATCAGCCAAGTCTGACATGTGAATATTTCCTATAGTACATTACCATGAAA
>JAECUM010050500.1:0-32412 GCA_016617855.1 Megalonaias nervosa | reverse complement strand
TGTCTGAGGTAAAGGATGTGAATGAGAAAGTCTTTGTGTTGTAATCAGGATGGTTTCAGTTTTATCATCATTCATCTGCAGCTTGTTACATGTCATCCATGATTTCACATCGGAAATGCACCGCTCTACGCCTTGGATGGTAGCTTCAACTTCAGCTGGATAGCTAGATTTGTATATTTGGGTGTCATCAGCATACAATTGGTAATATATATGGTAAACTATATTTTTATCAAGACAAACCAATATACACAATATGCAAAAAGAAATAAAACTTTTGACCATTACATCAGGTCTGATATCCTTCAAGGTCAAAATACAATCAGCTTAATAGAATGTTCATTGGGATTCAAAGGAAAATTATCAATGCTCCAAAATTGAATCTTGTTATAAATTAATTTCAACCATTTCTCAGCCAAAATCATTCATATTTTATGCTCCAAATTTGTGAAATGCTGTACTGACTAAAAAAAAAAATAAACATAGTCATCAAAGTAATTCTTTGATGGTCAAGAGAAAATTAATTACATTATTAAATTACACAATGAGGAATTTCCCACACCATTTTTGGGCCAAGTGTGAAACCCATTCCCAATTCAAAACTAATGTATTCTCCACAATATTTACCCCAAACCTACACACCATGAGGAGAAAGAGGAAACATACAAGGCAATAATCATGATGTACTTTTTATGTGTTGGAAACATTAAAAACAAAGAAAAATGCTGCCAGAAACATCATTAAAGCATGGTAGACTGATCTGTACTGCCAGACACAGACCTATTTATATACCCTCTTGATTGCAGCAGACAGTCTTCATCATGAAGATGTTTATCATCTGTTGTGAATGTATTAAATGGCTTAGTGACCAAGGGCACATTCAATTACAGATATGGCTCTATTTGATGAGACATCTCATTGATTCAGTGCCTGCAATATTCTGAACATGTTCTGATCCCATGGTCAAGATGAAAAATGGTCCATAACAAATACTGACCATGCTTACATCAGGAAAAATACACTTACCAAATGCCACCCCCCACCACCCCCATTTCTTTGAGTATTTCAAACACACTAATAAATCTTCAAATGTTTTAAGTCAATTTATCCGCATAAAGTAAGCCAAAGTATATTGCTTATCCTGAATTTTGAATGAAGAGATAGGCTTATGGATCTCTACAGGAATACAGAATATATATACAAATATCTTAAGTCACAACATTTCCAATTTAATTCCATTATCTTTGGGACTTGTATTGATTCTTCTTTACCTATAATATACATGCAGCAAATATTCCAATGTTTTGAATGCATTTGGATAAGATTAGAATGTTCATTAACGTTACTAACAACATCAAGTCCATCCCTCTATATCTTGTCTACTTGTGTATTTATTTTCATCTCCTAGTCTATGCCAAGCAACATTCAAAACATTGTTAATTAAGTCACTGAAATCTACATAAATAACATTTTAGGGGCCTTGAGTACACTTTTGAGGATTTAATGTGTGTGTGTGTGTGTGCCATTTGGATTTTTAACATAACTTTAAAAAATTTTCACTCATATCACTACTATGTCTGCAGTGTGGCAGTTTATAGTATGTGCAGCAGTGGGGCTTCATGCCGCAGACATGTAGCTTCATGTCCCACCAAGTCACATTATCCTGACACCAGTCCTAACACTAATCTCACAGTGCTGAATGCCAGCAAAGCAGCTGTTAGTAGCATTTTTATAAGTCTTTGGTATGACTCTGCTGGGGTTTGAACCAGTGACCTCCTGCATCCAAGGTGGACGCTCTAACCACTAGGCCACCAGAGTGGTCAAGGATTTATTGTAAAATTCAAATCAATGTAGTATTATTTTCCCTGTTGATCTTGACACTCAGTATGATAAATTTTCCCTTATGGCTGAAGACATCTTCGCTAGCCAGGTTCTGATATGTTAATCTATCTACACTTCAGCAGATCAAGCAGATATTTCAGTGCTTTGTCCTAGTGACATCTACTGGATTTCATGAGTTGCCTCCCTTAGTATGTAATGCCACCTAACCAATCGCATGTAATAGCAATGCATTGCACATCAGCCAAAAATGATGGAGGCAATTGACTTTAAAAGGATACTTTGTATGTTTAACATCGAAAGTATCATTAAGTACCAGAGAGAAGCCATTACATGTATATTTGAGTGAAAGAATGTATTTGTTCAAACACGGATCAGCAGTGGAAAAATGCTTATTTATGAGTCCATTTCAGTTGTGTGCTCCGCTTGTCTTTATCACGTAGGAACAGCTCTCAAATTTGAACAACCTGATATTGACTGGTTTGCAGTGAATTGCCACTGCTTATAATAAAGCTCACAGACCTGAAGCACTGAAATATCTGATCGATCCACCAAGGTGTACGTAGGTTAACAAATCAGAACCATGGCTAGCAAAGATGGGCTGAAGATGACCAGTAAAGATCAAAAACTATTACTTGGTCAGTTTAAAGTGTGAAAGTGCTTTGTTCATGATCAAAATAGCATGGACATGTGGCCAATTTAATTAAATCTGGACTGCAGGTCTCTAGATCTTCCATACTATGCAGGATATGTTGAAGGGGACAAACATTTTGACCAACAGCCTAAATCAATAACTGATTGCACTCAAACCCATACACAAGTACTGACCTAATGTTATTTGTAGGATGTACACTGCAATAGGTGTGAAATGGCCTTGGAGCTTGATGTACACAGTATAATGCAGCCTTAACTAGAGTCAGGCAAGGAGTTCACTGCTTGAGCAAAGTCAGTTTTATGGTAAAGAGGACTACAAAACAAACAGTTGTCATTTTCAAAAAGCTGCAGGAAAGAAAAAGTGAAATCTATGCACAAATCAAAATATAAACTGATAATTAGAAGCAAGTTTATAGTAACAGCAAATTCTTGACTACAATAACTTAAACGGTTTTGTTCCAAAATCATGTCAACTGGATTATGTACTTCTCAATCATACAAAGCTAACATCTGCGTTACTGACTTTTAAGAAATCAAACAAAATCATTGTGTCAAAATTCAAGCATAGCTGTGTAATGGCTTCAAAATCTGAATAGCGTACGTACGTACTCGCTTATAAGTCAAATTCAACTGCGAACTGCAGACAAAAATCGGCCATCTCATAATGCACCAGCAAACCTGGGTCTGTACAGTCTGTTAGGAGTAACCAGTAGAACAAACAATAAAGACTCTGATCTGCAGCAGATCTGGGTCTTTGTTATTTGCAGTTTTACTTGTCTTGTAAGCGAGTACATACAGTAAAAGACCAAATGTTGGAAATATATTGAAGTTAACATTCCAAGGTGAGATGATCCGGTTGTGGCCAGTGGTAATGGCTAGCATGATTAACTACAATTCCTCCCAATAAAACAAATGCCTTACAACAGTTACAACATTTATGGAGCTCTCTTTGACAATGTGTAAAGCCTTTGTTGACTTCTTTATGACCCCTGACTCTATACCATATTCTTCATCAACTCAAGCGATACTACACTTTATCTTTGCAAGAGTATAAGGAATAGGGATATTCTGCGAAATTATGATGACCGAAGTCGGGGCTAGAGTTTCATGTGATCTAGCAGTTGTTCTGTTGTAAAACTAAATTAGCACTGCATGCCAACAGTTCACATTTCTCTGTGCTCATTCTTGTACTCTATCCTCACTTCTGTATCACAATATGCAATATATCTCCTGAGAATTATCTCCACCTATTTTAAAACTGGATAGGACAAAAAAGAAGAAATGTGACATATCATCAATATACCTCATACAGAATTTCATGTTTATCCTTTCAAAGTATGGCTTAGCTTTCAAGTACTTCCCCCAAAAAACATAATGCTCAAATAGAGTAAACCCAGTATGTGTAGTTATATAACTCAAGTGACACAGCACATCCATGTGCAATCAGTCTTTAGATCAAAATGATCATTGGATATCTTAATCTGTTAAGATCTAATATCTAATTCACACACTATATGTCTTTTATCTACTAACGGGAAGCTGACACAGAACTTCAAAGGGCCCAAGCAGACACATAAAGATATATATTTGTGATGGTTTGAAAAGTTCAGAAAGGGCTAAACTTAAGCTGGGATATAGGTTAATGTTCTATCTTTCATTTTGCTGAGAGGGGATTTGTCTGTACCTCATTACCATATCACAACCAAACTGGTAATCCACAACTCTAGCTGTCACTCACCAGGCTTTTCTGTACATATTTATTAATAATAATAATAATGAGGACTTTGTATAGCACCTAATCTTTAGAAGCTCTAAGCGCTTTATGACATTTGACAACACTTAAAAAACATATATAATGATATGATTACAAAAATAAAAACAAACACCAAGAAATTAGAAAACAGAAAACATGCTGCAAATATTTAAGGTAAGGAAACATTATTAGGTCTTTAAGTCTGTTCTTGCAGTTGAAATAGGTGAGTTTTAAGAGCACTCTTGAGTGTCTAAGTTCAGTGGGCAATTCGTTCCACGTTGCTGGGCCCTGGCATGCAAAAGAACATTGTCCATATGACTTCATTTTCATAGTGGGAATAATGAGAATATGAGTGTCAGAAGAGGAGCATAAGTATCTTGCTGGTGTGATTGGACTGGAGCCTGTCAGTGAAACATAGCACACAGAACAAATTTTGTGTTTAATTCTGGATCGAATGGATAGCCAAAGTAGGGTACAGAGCAGGGGGAGGCATGCTCTGATCGTGGTACTCTAAGGATGATCCAAGAAGCTGTGTTTTGAACCTTTTGAAGTTTCTGGAGTAGATATTGAGACGAACCAGACAGAATTGAGTTACAATAGTCCAGTCTTGAAAGTACTAAGGAACACACTGTGCGTTCCACACGAGTGTTTTAGTGGCATCAATTGAAAGATACTTGTGAATGGAGTTGATGCATCTCAGCTCAAGATATGCAGCCTTGCATATGTTCATGACATGTTGGTGCAATGAGAGAGTACTGTCGAGAGTAACACCTAGGTTTCATACTGACTGTGTGAATTTCATGTTGGTGTTGCTGATATTTATTGTCTGAGGTAAAGGATGTGAATGAGAAAGTCTTTGTGTTGTAATCAGAATGGCTTCATTGATTTACAACTGTGACATTACCAAAAACAAATATGTTGTTACATGCATCCAATCTGCAACTGATATATATGTAATGGGCAACTGGGTTATGTCCATTTGTAGTTAAAAAAAAAACCATAATCATGGGAATAATGGCACCATTGGGAATTCCATGGTGTCCAAATGTTTCTAAAGAAACTGCAAGAGCATATGAAGCAATTTATACAACCCTGAATGCCTGGTTCTGTATCAGTTCCATGATTGCACTGATGATCGATGAAGTAGGTAGGATCATTTTTTTTTTAACAGTTTGCATGGACAAATAAAATGGCAACAAAATCTTTATCTGGAAATTAAGTAAACAATTTATTTTCACATTCTTGATGGGAAACCTGAAGTGACTTTAAGTTTATGCGACACTTCTAATGGGGTGCCCCGAGTGGCCGAGTGGTCTAAAGCGCTGATCGTTACGGATCACTGCCATCTCACCTCTGTCTGCGTGAGTTCGAGTCCAGGCTCGGCTAACGTGGGTACGTGAGAAAGCCTGCCAGTAGCTTCTCGTGGGTCGGTGGTTCTTCCCGGGGTTTTCCAGGGTTCTTTCTCCACCATTAATACTGGCCGCATGTATAGCCTATCTTGTACTGAAAAATGGCGTTAAACCCTATAACAACAACAACAACAACACTTCTAATGTGAAACTATCAAAATTAAAGCACAGTGTAAATAACCTGATCCACATTCGTTGTCATTCCAAATGAATTTTTGTAGATAGGTTGTGAAGCCGAATCTTGTAGAATGTCTTCAGGTACATGTACAATTTCTAAATGCTGTCAACAACTATTACCATTATACTGATACAATTATTGTCAAGAACATGTGTGATAAATTTAAAGAAATAATCTTACCTGAATATTAAAAAAACATCTTTAAACTGAAGACACACTTATGTGCATAACCGGTTAGAGCAAAAGACCAGTTTCAAAAGTTAAAATTCAACAATGTTTAAGAAGAGAAAAAAAAACACAATCACTGAACATGTATTGCAGTCTTTATTCATAGTTCTCATTAAAACGTTGCATGCATTCAACTGATAATAAGTTTATATAACAACATAGATATGTATCATAAAACATTAACAGTTATATTTGAAGATCTCATGTACATGTATTAGTACATGAATTGCAAATTAACTAAGGTAATATTTATTTATCCTGTCTTTGAGTGAACCTAATTTCTTTCAACTGCATTCTTTCCTGCAGTGTTAGAATTTTTCTCTTTTTCATTGGAGGTTCTACCACTGTTATCAAGATGTCACAGGCATTGAAACAAAGTCACAAGACTTCGAATGACTGTATTTACACAGGCACTAAAACAAAGTCACAAGACTTCGAATGACTGTATTTACACAGGCACTAAAACAAAGTCACAAGACTTCGAATGACTGTATTTACACAGGCACTAAAACAAAGTCACAAGACTTCGAATGACTGTATTTACACAGGCACTAAAACAAAGTCACAAGACTTTGAATGACTGTATTTACACAGGCACTAAAACAAAGTCACAAGACTTCGAATGACTGTATTTACACAGGCACTAAAATAAAGTCACAAGACTTCGAATGACTGTATTTACACAGGCACTAAAACAAAGTCACAAGACTTCGAATGACTGTATTTACACTGCACAACCTAATCTACAGTATAGACAAGAAAACAGTTCTCATCACAGAAATAGAACATATCTTCACTGCAACATGGCTGAATGGCAACTGTGTGGTACACATTATTAAGAGAAAAATATGTAATGAATAATTTAAAAAAATTTCAATGTGAATTATGAACTTAAAATTAAGCAATGAAATAACAGGTTGAGACAGTGTTCTTTAAACACATACATGTCCTCTTTAAGAAGTATTCAATATATGATCCATATTCATACGATAATCAATAGAGATCAGTGTCAAGAAATATTACAAAACTATTCTTTGATCAAATTTACAGAAAAAGCAATGAATTTAACTTTATTTGAGTCAAAGTAAAATATAACATATCTATAATATAGGCATAAAAACAAGACTAGTTTTCATCACAGTAAAAGATTACATCTTCAATATAACATGGCTGAATGGCAAGTGCACAATGTTTTCACAAGTGTACATGCATACGAAGGGGCTATAGTTCAGGGACTTGGCACTTGTTATTTACTGGGTGATTGATATAGTCATACTCTAATCTGAGAAACTAATATCTGTGTGGATTAAACATATTAAAACCATATGAAATTATTAGTTTTTTCAAAGATGTGTGTATATGATTGTATAGGTAACATTTGGGTAATGATTATAAAGTCAAAAAGTAATTTCTGTGGCAAAGGTACTATTGTTATCAGTGATAAACTGTAATTAACTGCAGCTGTTTTGACCAGACTTCCTGTGTGTGTATGTATATGTATGTGTGTGTGTGTGTGTGTGTGTGTGTGTGTGTGTGTGTGTGTGTGTGTGTGTGTGTGTGTGTGTGTGTGTTCACGTATGTACCAATAAATGAAATCGAAAGCTATAATGAACTCATCCACAAACAACAAATTTGTTCACCGACAACAGCCAAAGGCCTTATACAACAATGACAAATGGATTGTCTTGTAGGTTGTAATCATTGTAACATAAAGAAAACACAAACAACACATTCCCTTAACACAAACAATAAAATCTGGAAAACAATTATCACTTACTAGTGTTAAGAGAGGACAAAGACCTGATTCACCTCCAAGCGGTACTAATATTAACTCCAAAGACAAACAATGTACTACATTGATGGGCTTTAAAAAGACCTTTTTTTATGACATTAGTATTGTGTGCATTTTCTATATAAAAAACAAAGATGAAACAATATCAACATCAAAACTAACTTTTTACATCCATGACTATTCCTTCTGAAGAAAGGATAGTTAATCTAAATGGGTATTCACACAACTTGGCACTAAAATGGCAGAATATGAGATGTACTTTATTTTGGTTTACAGTTGCTTTTTTGGTCCTAATGCCATGTTTCAATGCAAGATAGGTTATACATGGCGGTCAGTTTAACTGATGGAGGATGAACTTGGGGAAAACTCCGGTAAGAACCACAGACCCACGGGAAGCTACTAGCACCCTTTCTCACATACCCAGTGGCCAAGCCCAAGAGTCAAACTCATGCTGACATTGATGAGATGGCAGTGATCAGGGAAGGCGAGTGCTTTGGACCACTTGACCGCCTGGGGTCTGGTTTACAGTAAATATAGAGTATAATTATATAGTCATGTAGACACATTTGCTCGCAGGTAGCTTCCTGTGGGTCAGTAGTTCTTTCTGGGATCTTCCCCGAGTTCTTCCTCCACCATTTATACTGGCCGCCATGTACAGCCTATCTTGTGCTGAAAAATGGCGTTAAACCCTATAACAACAACAACGAGCACATTTGCTCATATAAATTAAACATCAACTGTTGTTCTAAAATATAACATTGTTTAACCAAAGTCTGTTCAAGCTAATGTATTGAATACTTTGCACCTAATATCCAGATGAAAATTTTTGATCACTATGGGCTTACAATGGTGAACAAAAGAGTACATTGGGTCAAATCATCACAATATTGGGTACTGCAACATTCAATCAAGTTTGTACTGAATCACAGCTTGAGGATTGACTCATCCAAAAATGTTCAAATACATGTACTTTAACATTGAGTTTCGCTGTACATATCTATCAGGGAATGTAAATAATGACCATCCAAAGGAATAAGGATGTACAATGATCCAAATAAAGTTAATAATCACCATTAAAGTATGTTTAATAAAATTCTAGAAAAATAACACCTGTTCCAGAAATAATACTGAACTCATACTTGACCTGAATGACTTTCACTATAACAAATGACACTAGCTGCATGACCTGAAAAATGAACAAAAGAAGTAGCCAGCCTCATTTTTTTTAAATCCATATTTTATCACAGTCGATACACTTTGCCTACAGTGTGTACAGTTTCATATTTTTGATATTATACGTGTGAACATATCACTTTATGTGATTCTGATTGGTCCAAATAAGCCCATGAAATTATTGTGCAGTATTCTCTTTTCTGATTGGCTGCGATCGTGGGAAAACTTTTTTAACCCGCCTTCTGGAATTGTTCGTTCTGAATGAATGTTTTTGGACATTTTTGGCAGCCATTTTTTAACTCGACTCGCGAAAGGAAATGGAGGAAAAATTATCTCAGCTGTCTGAATATGGATATGTTACCCCCACAGGGGTTTGTTATGTCATGTTTAACAATATTATCATAAGAAAAATGGTGTAAAACTACAAGACAAGAACAACAATAAGAAGTAAAACTAAGGGTATTGCTTATTTTTTAGCGGGTGGTGGGTTGGGGGGGCGGTGTATTTGTAACATAAATATAGAATCCACCGTATATACAAGCGTGGTTTAAACGTTAACTTACAGAAGTAAATAACCTCACCTCTGTTCACAGAAGAATCTGGACATAAATGGGTCTCCTAACTGACAGAACTTTATCCAACGACAGCATCTTTACACAGTATATTATAAGATGGAAATCCGACTCAAAAAGAAATTTGTTTACGTCTTGTGTACAGTCTGTTGTTCCAAATCAAATACTGCAAATATCCGGTAACAAATGCATTGCAGTAAATGTGGGAATTTTTGCATCCAGTAATCCTATTTCACATGAATATCGCAACAATGTAATGTTTAGTTCTGAAAGTGACATTTTCGGGTAAACATGTACTCTAAGCCTACGGTCTACAATATCAAACAATGTGGCACCATCACATTGCACTGATCATTCTGTTTTGAAAAATGATTTTGTTATTATCAAATGTTCTGTTTATTGGGATGGAAGCTTTTTCTTTGATTTATAGTTTGTAAAAAAAGTACAATCTACTTTTACCAGTTCAACTTTGTTTAGGACTATATTTTATGCACAACAAATGAAAGGTGCACCGTCTGTCTGTTCGTTCTTCTTTCTATCTAAATAATTTCCACTGAAATAAAAACTATGTGATAAAAAGAACCTCAAATGGGTAATGATTTAATATTAAATTTTTGAAACTCATTGAATAATGTCCGCTTTTGCTTGCCAAGGCTCGCAAAAGCTGGACATTATTCAACTCGTTTCATAAATTCAATATTAAATCATTACCCATTTGAGATTCTCTGTTACTATTTAGCAGTCATGGTTAATAAAGATTAAATAATGAATAGTGGTTCCTGTAGCTGTTTTTGTTAATATGGTCATTTACAGCAGCGTTGTTTAGAACAATATGCACTTTGCCTGCAGACCCTTCTAAGCAGTAATGTATACAAAGTAATGTATACAAAGGATTAACCCAGGATCATTGATGTTTATATATTTTTACAGTAAAGTTCTTAATAGCAGTGCTGATTCACACATTTTGCTTAAAAGTTGTGATCACTATATGCATTCTGATTTGAGATTTGTTTTACATAGCTTTAACAATTTTTCACTCATATCACTATGATGTCTGCAGTTTGGCAGCTTAAAGCACTGGGGCATCATGCCGCAGACATGTAGCATGATGTCTCACCCAATCACATTATCCCGACACAAGGCCGACCAGTCCTAACACTAACCTCTTAATGCTGAGGATCAAGTGAGGCAGGTGTTAGTACCATTTTTACAAGTCTTTGGTATGACTCGGCCAGGGTGCGAACCTGCAACCTCCTGCATCAGAGGCTGATGCTCCAACCAATAGGCCATCGGTGTGGTTCAGTTGCGTTCTGTATGTGATCGCTTATGACTGCATTTAAGACACTAAAACTGATCCATGCATTACAACTGTGGTCATCAATGACAGGGGGTCACTCAACATCGGTTTTACTGTATTATGAAAAAATGTCAAATATTCCTAACCTTTACATGAACATGTATGAATGTTGATGTTGGTATATCATTACCTTTAAACTAAGGATCAAAACTTGAAACTTTTCTTATTAGTTAAATTTACTTCTAAAAAAATCAAATTCATTTTGATTTACATAAATAAAAAGAATATCATCTGGATTTTTATTACAAAATCATTATATAATTAAGATAACAAAACTACCGATAACAAAAAAAATTATACATGTATCCATTAAATGCATTATACTTTTGTTTTTAAGGAACATTATGTGTAAGATTTCACTCAAATGGTTTGAAACTAGTTAAATATGTCATACATTTTCTATCAACTATGTAGAATCCTAGATTATGATTATGATTGTTGTTGTTGTTATAGGGCTGAACGCCATTTTTCAGCACAAGATAAGCTATACATGGCGGTCAGTATCAATGGTGGAGGAAGAACCAGGGAAAGCCCCGGAAAGAACCACTGACCCACGAGAAGCTACTGGCAAGCTTTTTCTCAAATACCCACATTGCCCGAGACCATGACTCGAAACCCACGCAGAGATGAGATGGCAGTGATCCGTAATGGTGTGCACTTTAGACCACTCGGCCACTCAGGGCCCAATTTTGTTTATGAAATATGACATTTAGGTAATGGAGACTAGGAACAATTTGACCAAATAATTAACCGAACCAAAACAAAAGAGAAAAGATGAGCAATGTGATATAAATCTTGATTTCTTTTTTTTACTGTGGATGGCATGTTAACATAATGCAGGTAATAAGTCACCACATTCATTTAAAGATTCAAATTTAAATACAATATCTTTGAAACCTATTTATATACAACTGACACTTGGTTTACACCACATATGCACTTCTGAGTTATGGCATAAATCAGAAGTAATATTTCCCATTGAATACTTGTAAATTAAGGAAGTTCTAGGGCAAATTACACATCAAAGTTTTCAAGTAATGATTACTTATGCATAGTTGTCAAACGAATTAATACATATAATAATTAAATGCTGCACACGAGTCACAGCACATGGCAGCAGCTTCAGTGTAAAAATGAGCACAGTGGCATAAAATGAATATTGTCATCATTAAAAATGATGTTAACATGAAAGCTTGTTAAACAAACTGGCATATAGTGAACACAAGCACAGTGGCATAAATTGAATGCTGTATTAATTAAAAATATTGTTAACATGAAAGCTTATTAAACAATCTGGCATTTAGTGAACATCACCTGCACAAAACTTAACTCTAAAAGTTTTCATCCATAATCAATTTATATCAACATTTTCAACATTTTGTAAGCTAACCCAAGTAACACACCAAATTTCAGAACAAACCTACAAAAGATCAGCAGAATACCTGTTGTTTATGGTCTTACTATCTTACTTTTTCTTCAACCTGCCTAATACCTGTATATTGCACACCTGGGGTAAAAACAGAAATTACAGAATATTCCTTTTAACCTGGATTATAAGGTGATACTGAACTCTATTGGGCGTGAATTGCAATTAAAACTACATACATTAATGTTATCTATACCAGATGTGTGATATATAATCTACAGGTAGGGCCAGATTAACTCCAAGGCTAAAAAGGTTCTAGCCTAAGGCCCTATTTTGTAGGCTCCCCTTTTCGTCCTCCATTCAATAAGTAACAGCTGAGTGATCTCCCATCCTATTAACCCTAGGCCCATCGTAACTTTAATCTGGACATGTGTATAGGAAACCAAAACAGATTAATTCTGCATATTGACAACCAATATCAGAATCTTTTAATATTAGCTTTTATTATTTTTGTTTAAAAAAGCTTGAAGTCAACTCATTAGTTTAAAAAAAAAATGTGACTATCCTTACCTCATGGAATGGATTATGACTCATCAGGAGGACTTCACAATATTCCAATAACATAAACTGCAACATACATGTATCAACAAATATGTAATGTTGCAGATATGTGTTTTAAAAACTCACCCTTGACCAACAAGCTGCAAAGCCTGTTTTGTCTTAACAATTAAAAGGCTGAATACTGGTCACCAAATATAATTCAAGATTACAGCAAAAGACAACCAAACATGGATTAGCATGGTTTCCTTTATTTTGGTACTAAGTGTATATAAATGCCTTCCTGCAGCAATGTTTCAGTTCACTGGTCAGCAATACTACAATGCCATTATTAATGGTATATAATCATAGATGAGCAAAAGGGTTTTGATCATTTTTCTGTACTCGATAGGCTATGCATGGCGCCAATATATTCCGGTGCAAAAACAGCTCCGAAAGGGAAGATAATGGCAAACTTTCTCAGATACCCACATTGGTCAAGCCAAGTCTCAGATTCATAGGGATGGCGGTAAGTGAGTGATCTGTTAAGGCAAGTGGCTTAGACCACTCTGCTACCTGGGCCCCACTCCCAGATGTATTAAATGATTCAAACCTAACTATTACCAACAGATAAATACCTGTATCTGTATATCTAGTGTATAAATACAGTCGTATCATCTTCTGTCCCACATTAATTTTAAATAAAATGCGCTTGTTTAACCTCATTAATGTGGAATATACATATATTAGTTCCACCAATTTTAAGTTGCATAATGTAGCATCTTACTGCATCTAACTGGCTCCTACTTATCCAAGTTCCCGATTATTCAGAACATTTGTATTCTCTTTAATCACCACTGATAATTAAAGTTTGACTAATTGCTGAAATAACAATAAATGCTGAAAATATTGGCTATTTTCAATAGTGGGGGCCAGTTAAACTGCCCCTTTTCTCATAAGTGACTTGAAATTATGTGGTCTCTTCCCAGTTTACATGTCTGTACACACTGCCGACAGGGATAAATTGAATTATACATGTTAAGAGTAATCAAGTTGGCAGATTCATGTTTACACTGTGATTGCGGAATCTGCATCTCCATTTTTGTCCATCTATCTCTGGAAATGTCTATATCTGTGTACCATGTTTGTGCATATCCCCATTTAGCTCAAAATCACCTGCTAAAACAATTTGAAATTATACAATTACAGAACTCAGCTGGGTGAATATGACACTTGACCTTTTTCTTTTAATTTACACTAATTTATTGTTTGCCCTAGTTGGCACATGTGTTTTCTAAAGAGGTATTTGTTATTTGTCATTTTTTGAAAACAGCTTACTTGATACATGCCTTTTTTTATTTTACATTGATTTTTGCAGGCTGACTTAGTGGACATGATAAGGAAACCAAGTGCACACAAGTATATACTCCAACAGAGGGATTACTTCATCAAGTTTCAATTACTGGCAGAGGTCAGCTTGGCTCAGACAGGTATGCAGAGTCTAAATGGAATACCAGCCATTTTATAGACAGACTATGCAGTAGTCTGGGGCTCATTACAGGCTCCAGCAGCAGTGACCAGGGTCCAGCAATTTTGGAGAAGATTGCAGCAATGGTGGCTACACAACATGATGAGGCACATCACCCTGCCAGCAGTGACCAGGGTCCAACGATTTTGGAGAAGATTGCAGCAATGGCGGCTAAACAACATGATGAGGCACACCACCCTGCCATCTTGTGGCAACCTCATATACAATGTTATGGCAGTTTTTATACCACTCAAAAACTACAAGTACTGGGTGATTGTTGTGGGAGTAATGCATCATTGCTCCCAAAAGATGGGTACACCAGTACACTGTGCATGCACAGGCCAGCACAGCTGTCTCGACTATCAAGAGCAACTTCAGATGTGGATGTGACAGATGTCCATTAACATTAAAACACTGTCGATTAGTGTCATTCTCGGAACCTTGCATATACACATCTCACAAACTGTTTGAGAAAACCCTTCAATCAATATGTGCATGGGTTCTGAAAGCCTAAAACCAAAGGAGAACTATCCTTAAGTAGGTTTTGTACCATTGGTCATAATATGAAGGAATGCATCTCTCTTGTACAACATATGTATTAGTGTTTGGTTTTGTGGGGTTTAACTCCATTTTCTGCACATGATGCATGGCGCCAGTATATTTTGGTGGAGGAACAGCCTAGAAAGACCCCGGGATGCTACTAGCAAACCTTCTCATATAGTCACACTGGTCAAAACAAAACCTGAAATCACAAAGATGCAATGTGTGAATGATCTGCAGAGCCAAGCGCTTTAGACCACTGCTCCCCAGGACCCCACAAAAGAACTGAAATCTAAACTGAAACAAGTATAAAGGCCATGCCACCCTCCTGTTTTAGTATGTCTGTATATCATGCAATAGGTTAACATTAACTAAGGCATAACATTATTGTTTACTAGGCTGTGGGTGTATCATTTGTATGCAAAAGAATATGATAGATGTCTATTGGTATGGTTTCATATCTGTTGTTGTTGTTGTTGTAGAGTTTAATGCCATTTTTTCAGCACAAGATAGGCTATACATGGCAGCCAGTATAAATTGTGGAGGAAGAACCCAAAAAAACCCCGTTAAGAACCAACAACCCATGAGAAGCTACTGGCAAGCTTTCTCACGTACCCAAGACTCGAACCCACTCAGAGGTGAGATGGCAGTGATCCATAACGGTGAGAGCTTTAGACCACTTGGCCACTCAGGGCCCCTTCGTGTGTGTGTGTGTGTGTGTGTGTGTGTGTGTGTGTGTGTGTGTGTGTGTGTGTGTGTGTGTGTGTGTGTGTGTGTGTGTGTGTGTGTGTGTGATACTTTGTACAAAATTACACATGTAACTTTCTAATTATTGTTTATGTTGAAATTGGCTGTAATCTGTTAATTTGCTGGATTAAGGTCTACAACAGTACATCAAAAGATTAAAAAACTGATAATGAATCAGATATGTCATTTGTAGGTGTACAAAATTAAGTTGTCATTGGATCATAATTTTTTCTTCTGTCCAATAAAATGTTACTGCATAGCTTGCATCAGTGATCATAAAACTTTGATCTTTGACAACAGCCATTATTTTGCATTTTCTTCACAAAATGCTTCAATAAACACATGCCCTTTGGTATACTATGATTATAACATAGACTTGTTTTCTAACTATACAGTCTCACACAGTGATCAATATAATCAAAACAAAAAATCCCAGCACATTCCAATCTTACTAGCAATTCTGACTACTTGAACTTGTACTAATTTCCCTGAACATGTCAAAATGAAAACAGGCACAAAGTAATGATGCATATTGCATTCTCTTTATAATGATATTCATGGGAGCCATACAAGTGGCCTGTGTTATAAGTTAGGGATTGTTTTTGTTATTGTTGTTGTTTTGGGTTTAACACATGACAGTCTGGCTATACATGGTGGCCAGTATAAATCTGATGAAGAAATAATAATAATAATAATAATAATAATAATAATAGTGACTTTATTTAAAGAAGCTCATTTGGTCAACTGACAAATCTTCCATATGGTCTTCTACAATGACATTTGTACAAATATATATATATATATATATATATATATATGTATATATATATATATATATATATATTATGCACAATTTTTACAAGATAAGGAGTCCTTAGACAACAAATGCTGTTAACAACTCGACAAATGATCTATTATTACAATAAAATATGTACAAGGTTTCAAGGATTAGTACATACAGGATTCATACAAATAGTAGTAGTGAACATGTGTAAAACATTATAGGTGAGTACATGGTAACAATGTTGTAAAAAGTAGTACAGTAGAACCTGTTTTGAAACACCACCTCTTTTGCCAAAAAAGTATGGTCTCTCAAGACAGGTACAGGTCACAATGCTATACAATGAATAAATGTGTGCATTGAGAATGTGGTCTCTCAAGACAGGTGGTCTCACATAGCAGTGGTCTTCCAAGACAGGTTTTGCTGTAGTAATGAATTAAACAAAATCATACAAATGACTGTTTCTGTAGATGTTGACTAAGAAGCTTTTTAAAAGTTTGGCATGTGTCAGCTGACTTTATATAAGGTGGTATGGAATTCCATAGTTTGGCTCCAGAAAAAAACAAAACTCTGAATTTGGTTGGGTAAATATAACTTGTTTGAGATGAATCTTAGTTCATATATATGCACATTTTTAACAAATTTAAATTTACAATTAAGATAATCAGGAGCCAAAACCATGTAAGGATTTACAGACTAGTAAACCCGTCTGAAATTCAGTTCTCTGCTGAAACGGAAACCACTTTAGAGTTTTAAAAAGATTTGTTTATGGTGTATCTAAATCAGCATCAAGAATAACTCTAGCTGCTCTTTTTTGAAATTTCTGTAATCTTTCCTGATTTTCTATACCACTTTTACCCCAGACAGAATAACAATATTCTAGGTGTGGCATGATATATGCATTGTAGAATATCTTTCTCTGTTCTTGAGATAAGATTTTATTCTGTCCAAGAGATAAAGCAGTAAATTAACTTTTTAGTGACCTTATCAACTTGTATTTTTCAGCTCAAGATCTGGTCGTTCATAATGCCAACTAGTTTTTCATTTTCAGACTGTTGTATATCCATTCTCTTTATCATTACTTTGAAATAATTTTTCTCAGCTGTTACTCTTGCTTGACTACCTATGATCATGGCTTTTGATTTGGCTGCATTTATTTCATACTACTGTGTTCACACCAGTTATTTATTTTTACCAAATCTTTATTGAATTTAGTGCTAACCTCATGGCCTGTTCATGCAATGTTATATAATGTTGTATCATCTGTGAACATGTTGGTGGTGGATAGTTCAATGTGATATGGTAAATCATTGATGTACAGCAGAAAGGGTAATGGCCCAAGAACTGATCCTTGTGGAACACCTGACTTTATCAGTTTCTTATCTGGAAGTTTATTTAAAATAGAAACTTCTTGTTGTCCGCCTTCAAAATAGAATCAAAACCAAGTTAAGCTTTCATGGTTAACTTGATATATGCCAAGATTTTCCAGCAGGATATTTTGTGATTTACAAGGTCAAAATCCTTTGAAAGGTCAAGAAACACTGTGCCTACGAGGTTGCTTTGATCTATTGCTGTTAACCAATCATCTGCCATTCTAGTTAGTGTAGTCTGGCATTAATGTCCTTCGCAGAAGCCTGATTGTCGTGAATGTGGCAAATTAAATAATTCCAGTAGTTTCTAAATTCATTACAAACATATTTTTCTACTATCTTTGAAAGTGATAATAGAACTGATATAGGTCTATAGTTATTCATATCAGAAAGATCTCCCTTCTTATGCATTGGAGTTACTTTTGCCAGTTTTAGCCTGTTTGGAAAAAATCACCAGTCCACAGGAAGCTACTATCAAATTTTCTCTCATACCCATGCTGGAATGTGAGTCATACAAGCGGCCAGGATGAGGAAGCCTTATATTAAGGGATGTTCATTAGAGTGAAATGAGTGACCTGTGCTGTGAGGAAGCCTTGTACTAAACAATGTTCTGATAAGGCTGTTCATGGAAGCCATGCAAGTGGCCAGTGTTTTAAGTGAGGCTGCCTTGTGCCAGGGATGTTCATGGGAGCCATAAAAGTGGCCAGAGTTATAAGTGAGAAAGCCTTGTACCAAAGGACATTTGGATAAGGCTGTTCATGGAAGTCATGCAAGTGGTCTGTGGTATAAGGAAAGGAGTCTTGTACTAAGGGATGTTCTGATAAGGCTGATCATGGGAGTCTTGCAAGTGGCTTGTGTTATAAGGATGGAAGCCTTGAACTTTGAGCTGTTCTGATAAGGCTGTTCATGGAAGCCATGCAAGTGGCCTATGTTATAAGGCAGCACACCTTTTACTAAGAGATGTTCTGATAAGCTATTTAGATATACATGCCACCTGCATTAAATGTGAAAAAATTTTCTAATAAGGCCATATCCTCAAAGTGTATTTAAACATCAAAATAGAGCATTTAATGATGTGAAATTACTTTTAATTTAATAGCTCAGAACAAAAAATTACTTCTTTAAGCTGAGTTTTGGGACAGTCGCAGCTTTCTCTTCTTTCAAACTGTACAAGCAAATCTGTACTGATATTTATTTACTGGACAGAATGTTGTGGTCAAAGCTTGCTGTTGCAAGACATCTAAGGCACAGAGAATGAGACTCATACAAAAGGTCACAACAATTAGCAAAACAACACCCCCTCACTTCTGATATGAATATTCTCAATTAAAATATGGTAATTATGCATCTAATCAATTATAATTATATAATAACAACAGATGACTAAAAACTATTGTTTGTAAGACATGTATGCCCCCACTGCTGCAATGATATGAGTGTTGTCGTGTTAAATGTTGCACAATCCTCAAATGAACAGATTGTGCCCTGCTTTGATAAAATTTGCTAAATGTTTTGTATGAGCAAGTCATGACCATTGATATTACTCCTGCATGTCAAAACAAATCATGTCTTACATTACATCAAGTCTAAAGTAAAATAAAAAAAAAAAAAAAGAAAACATTATTCCCCATTGTTTACCATCTGAATGTTCATTATGGAGTTGTTTCCAAATTCAATGTGAACAAAAATAACTAATCTGTTGTTTATTGAGGTAAATCAGACAAAAGAAAAGCAAACAATGGTACCTCAAATTTGAGTTATACCAACACAGAATTAATACATTAGTGGAACCATTTTATTCTCATATGTTTTAGTAATATGCTGTCTCATATTACAAATTATAAGAGTGTCAGAATTTTCTTTCACCTTCTGTTAGCCTTTTCAGTCAAACTGAGATGTTTCCTTTGACACTGAAAGCATAGAGCACCACTGTACCTCCTGGTACATATACTGAATTACTTCACAAAACTGTCTCAAGTTTTATAAAATAATTTGTCATCAACTTCAAAGTTCTGATACACATAACAATGGATGTAGAATGCTGGGGTCATCATTCAAGACAGGTGTATACACAGAATTAGTGCCTAATATGTACATTTTCGGTGTGGCTTTGTGGGATTTAATGCTAGTTTTCAATACATAACAGCTCATACATTGGTGGCAAATGTATTTTTGGTGGAGGAAAACCTACAAAGAACCACTGACCCACAGGAAGCAACTGACAGGCTTTCTCACATACCAATATTGGTTGAGCTGAGACTCCAACACATGCAGATAGAAGTGAAATGTGTGAGAGATCTGTAAAGCATGCGCCTTAGACAACTCAGGTACCTACAGCCCCCATAATATTTGTTGTATGTTTGTTATTTATATGGGTGCACATATGAAATCAATAAATGTATAAAAATCACCACCTAGTTTTCTTAATCTTTTAAAGAAAATGACAATAGTTACTGTATATACTTACTTGAAAGTTGAGTCCAATGCAAACTGCAGAGACCCAGATCTGTTGTCACATAATGTGCGAACAGAATTTTGTCTATGCAGTTTGCTATGAGTAATTTGTCGAACAAACAATATAGACTCTGATCTGCCAATGTATTACACAATGACAGATCAGGATCTATGCTGTTTGCAACTGGACTTGACTTATAAGTGTATAGGGTACTCTTTATTCAAATGTTAAATTTCATTTTGAAAAATTTATCAGATGTATAGATATATTTCCCATACTTTTTACTGACATTAAGACACTATATTAATGGCTGATAGATCATGTAATGGAAGATAATAAAAAAAAATTGTCAATCTCAATCCCTTCAATGATTATATTTCAGACTGTTTCAAAACAGCAACAAAATATGGCTTAATGCAACACACCGTATATATTCCCTAATAAGTCGAGTCAACCCATAAACAACAAAGATCCTGATCTGCCATATGATGCTGTGCCTGCAGAGCAGGGTCTATGGTGTTTGATCAACTAATTATTCCTAACAAACTGCACAGACCCAGATCTGCTGGCACATTAGGCAATAGCAAACATGGTTCTGTGCAGTTGGACTCGTCATATAAGTGTGTACATACTGCAGTAAGAGTTCCTTCAAAATAGTCTTTTAATGACTCAATTACTGAAAATGACCTACATACATCATGTAAGTACTTGGAACAGCCTTCATTAATATGAAATGTGGGAATACAGGACTTAAATTAAGGGAAAAAAAGGCCTCTAGGCAGCTTGGATCAACTTGAAATATTATTCATAATTGTGACATATGACTCAATGTGACATTATTAAGTCCCTTGATACCTTAAATACCATCCAAACATTCTTTTTATGCTGAAATATCTAAGAATGGCATGCATGGATGATGCAAAATTTGGAATGGGCTTCATAACTATGAAATAGGACTCCAGAGGCCAATAATAAAGGTTCCTACATTCAAACATCCTTTCTAAACCTAAATGATTAAACATAATTAATTTAACTGAAGAAATCAATAAAATAAAATAAAGAACAAAAATGCACACACATGGAAACACACACACTATGTCTAAAAATAGTATTATCTGGCCTAAATTTCCACACACAAAAATGACTTGCAGACATTAGGCAAAAATTTATAACAGGCTTCACATCTGTGAAATATGGGTCCATGCCATAATAGTAAAGTCTCTTTAGTTCTTTCCTACCTTTAAAGTTTTTTTTAAGGTCCAAATTCTGAAAAGTGCTTTCAGGCATACAAAAAATACAAGCTTATAGCTGCCTTCTTTACTGAGAAATATGTCACCAGTACCAGTAATTTTTCCCCTCAGAGATTATCTATTTAACAAATAATTCTATGCAACATTCTTAAACAAATTTTCCAATTAATTTTTTTCCATCAACCTAACTGGAACCATACTTGTTAGAAATTAATACAATACAAATAATATTATTGGTTAAAAGTAACTAACAGAACAAAACATAAATAACTGAAAATATAAATATATTATAATATAATTACTTAACTATATTGACCCATAAATATTAATTTATTGTGCATTTACACATCTGAAGATTGAACTCTTTCATTTGAAACAAATATTTCAAAATAAATGCCTTATACTAGTAAAAGTAGATTTGATAAATAATCAAATAAGTAAAATTATTTTTGAAACAAATATCAAACAAGTAGACTGTTGAGAATTGTAATATATCTTTTGAACACAAATATGAAACAAGTAGACAGTTGAAAAAGTACTAAACATGAACAATGTGAATGAATATTATTTAAGATAAACCATCTTTCTTCTTGAAGTTATATTTCCACAATGGCTTAGTAGTTTGTTTTCTGACATTTTAGTTGTTGTCATATAGGACTAACCATTTCTAAATATACGACTGCATCCAGATGACTGCTAAATAAAAAATATTTTGCAAAGCTTCTCAGTCCTTGTTCTTTCTGTAAACTCAAAATATACAGAATATATATATTTAATATTTACAATGTGCTGAGAATTTTGACATTGTGTAATTGAGCAAATTATGACTTCAAAAGTGACAAACCATTGCCCAAATGAGAAGCAAAAATTCCAACATTTTCATACGTCAATATTTTTACATTTATATCGTGCGAGGCATAAATTATACCTGTTTACAACAGAAATATTTAAATAAGCTATTCTGGTAAAGTTTGAATTTAAAATACGCCATAAACCCCACTATATAGTTTTTCAAGAAACTGCGCAAAATCTAGACTTCCAAAATGTTGCGCGCAAATTGTCAAGAAATAGCTTATTCCGAACTGTCAACCAACAGCATCTCTAACCAAGAGGGGGGGTGGGGTGGCACCAAAGCAGAACGTTATACGTGTCCACCAAAACTCAAAAGAAAATAACTAATCACAAGTACAATGCAGTTCATAATTTAAATATTACAACCTCCTCTCATAGTCTTATGCATTTGACTGGAATCTTTCCTCTAAAATATAAATTAAGGACAAACAGCAGAACAAGAAATTTAAATACCAATTACCTTCAGACGTTCACCGCCATTTTGAATATCTTTTAGAGGAAATGTACATGTTGCATTGTGGGAAATGATGCTTTTGACATAACGAGAGGCGCATTGAGGATAACTTGACCACTGTCGATGTAAAACAAGAAACAATCAATGTTTAATGAATGTTGGTCATTTAAACAGATAGCTCTATACTAACTATTCTACCGACACAGCATCAAATAAATGCGATATATTCAAAGGGACAGGTTCAATGATGCCACTCATTTACTATGAATGAACACATATCAGACATAACAAATTTACGATAGCAGTTTAATATTCATATTGCGTAATTGTTGTAAAGAAACGTATGTGCATATATGATACATAGCGTAATGCTTACATATCAACATATATAGCAAATGTAACTATTTTGTTTAAAAATGAATGCACATAAGCCTTTTTAATAATAAAGAAAATAATGACGCTTGAAAGTGAAATTAAAATAAATACTTAAAATAATAAGCAAGGGAGCAAAATTTAATCAAAAGAAAGTGGGCCAAATTTTATATATAAAAAAACGCTGTTTGCAACTGCCCTATGAAGAAAAAAAAAACGACGCAAATGACACTGATATAGAGGCTCTTCCCCTGTTCGAATCAGCCTACAAAAGATAATTTGTCGTTCTTATTTTTTTGGGTAGGCACTGCGAGTTAGAAGTCCACATAAGGATCAGTCGGATCGGCTTCCGTGGATTGTCATTGGGCAAGGTAATTTTACTCCAATTGCATGGGAACTAAATAACACTGGTGTTGCTGTGCCGTAAAACACAAGGGCAAACCAAATAAACACATACAGTAACGTATCGCTATATGTATTTTCGAACAAGTGTCGTGCAACTTAAATTTACAATAATTTATTAAAAAATTAATCAATAATTTTTGAGGAAAATACCTGCGGGATGATGAAAAAGATATATGATTAAATATTGATACAGATACTGAGGTTTGATTTGGTTTGGCTGTACGATGTGTGCACTCTTCTGGGTAATGGAACATTATTAACTGTTCATGCTACAACGTACACACACATAAAACAGACATTAAAATAACTTTTTGGATGTAATAAAATAACAAATATATATATACACAACACAACAACCCAAACCCCCCCCCTCTCTCTCTCTCTCTCTCTCTCTCTCTCTCTCTCTCTATATATATATATATATATATATATATATATATATATATATATATATATATATATATAAAATTTGTTAACATTCTCTCATAATTTCATATATCAAAGCCTGCAGGTTTGATACATCCCGCATCATTTCTTTGACATGATTGGATTCCACCAATTAAAGAACTGATTCTATAAATACATGTATGACATGTCATCCACGTCGAGGACTTTATACCCTATTGTGGTATTTCAGAATTTAAGGCGCCTGCAGAATTAAATTATTTCTACCGCAATGCACATCATTTGATACCTCGGTATAAAATAACATCTAGGATCTCAGTATTAATTAATAAATATTGCGCTACAAAATCCCAGATACTGAAATGGATGGCTTGCCAGAGATATTAGCGTAACAGCAAAGTTCATAAAAATCTGTTTTTTAAGTAAAGCCTGTAGGGTGTCATAAAATAGTATAAATAACCCAGTCAGTTAATAGATTATGGCGCTAATATCTCCAGTGTCAAATTCCTCTAAGATCATAGAAAATGTAATCAAACTGTTCATATTAAAGACATTTTTTGGTGACAGCAAGTTCAATCAACCAGCATTAATAAGGAACAAAATCAAGAGATGTGACAAATGGCTTGTGGGTAATATTTTAGTTTTCTTTTCAAAATTCTTATGCATTTTTAATAGTTTTCATATCCAAAGACTGAAAGGATTATAATTTGTCCGGGCCTCTAGGGTATACCAATGGCTGAAGGGTTGGGAAGTTGTCTGGGCCTCTAGTCTAGGATATCTAAATCTCTGAAGGGTTGGGAAGTTGTCTGGACCTCTAGTCTAGGATATCTAACTCACTGAAGGGTTGGGAAGTTGTCTGGACCTCTAGTCTAGGATATCTAAATCACTGAAGGGTTGGGAAGTTGTCGGGACCTCTAGTCTAGGATATCTAAATCATTGAAGGGTTGGGAAGTTGTCTGGACCTCTAGTCTAGGATATCTAAAATCACTGAAGGGTTGGGAAGTTGTCTGGACCTCTAGTCTAGGATATCTAACTCACTGAAGGGTTGGGAAGTTGTCTGGACCTCTAGTCTAGGATATCTAAATCACTGAAGGGTTGGGAAGTTGTCGGGACCTCTAGTCTAGGATATCTAAATCATTGAAGGGTTGGGAAGTTGTCTGGACCTCTAGTCTAGGATATCTAAAATCACTGAAGGGTTGGGAAGTTGTCTGGACCTCTAGTCTAGGATATCTAACTCACTGAAGGGTTGGGAAGTTGTCTGGACCTCTAGTCTAGGATATCTAAATCACTGAAGGGTTGGGAAGTTGTCTGGACCTCTAGTCTAGGATATCTAAATCACTGAAGGGTTGGGAAGCTGTATGGACCTCTAGTCTAGGATATCTAAATGACTGAAGGGTTGGGAAGTTGTCTGGACTTCTAGTCTAGGATATCTAAATGACTGAAGGGTTGGGAAGTTGTCTGGACCTCTAGTCTAGGATATCTAAATGACTGAAGGGTTGGGAAGTTGTCTGGATCTCTAGTCTAGGATATCTAAATGACTGAAGGTTTGGGAAGTTGTCTGGACCTCTAGTCTAGGATATCTAAATGACTGAAGGGTCGGGAAGTTGTCAGGACCTCTAGTCTAGGATATCTAAATGACTGAAGGGTTGGGAAGTTGTCTGGACCTCTAGCATAGGATATCTAAATGACTGAAGGGTTGGGAAGTTGTCTGGACCTCTAGTCTAGGATATCTAACTCACTGAAGGGTTAGGAAGTTGTCAGGACCTCTAGTCTAGGATATCTAAATGACTGAAGGGTTGGGAAGTTGTCTGGACCTCTTGTCTAGGATATCTAAATCACTAAAGGGTTGGGAAGTTGTCTGGACCTCTAGGGTATACTGAAGCTACTTCTTTTGAATATTAGCAGCTTAAAAGAAAAGTTTAGTTGATCACATGCTGGAAATAATGAAGTTAATGCGTTTGACTTATTTTTTCAACATTTTCGCGGCATTTTAAGTTGTTGTTTTTTTTACCGCGCACATTTTGGTCCCATCTCAAATGCCTGTTATAACGATAATGGAAGAGCTTTCACCTCATTCATGTGACTGGTCATCTCTTAGTAACGGGTGTAAAAACTGAACTAAACAAGTGAATATTTCGCTGATTCATAAAGCAATGATTAACAGTTATATAACGGACAAAATACGTGGAAATCTGTGGAGTGAAAGAGAAAAACATATGGGTACTGATGAAACCCTTGAAACTGATCATGTAACCTTCAAGTCTTCAGAACCTGGGTCGTCGTAACGGCATGTGTACACTTTCCACGGGATTTCAATACAGTGCTCACAATACAATGATACAATGTTGCAATAGCTTGTCGAGATGTACATTATTTAGTGCTTTGTTTTTTTGGGGGGGGGGGGTATTTTTTTGTTTGTTTTGTTTTGTTTTGTTTGTTTGTTTGTTTTTAAACATATAATAAGGTTCTATAACGGATTTTTTTAAAACGCAAAAATGCCCAAAGGCCGATTCCCCAACCTTTTTTTCTCTCATTGTGTTGGGCGGTCAGGCAGCAGATTAATTGACCAACAAAAAAACATAGGAACGGACAATACAAGAAATTACACTATATTAAGTCTCTCCAAAATCCTCCACCACCACCACATCTCTCTCTCTCTCTCTCTCTCTCTCTCTCTCTCTCTCTCTCTCTCTCTCTCTCTCTCGTCATGGCAAGATACTCCGAAAATCCGTGAAAAATGAGAGTAGCGGATTTTCTTTTCTGATATGTGACGATGTCTCTTGCACCTATGGATGATGGTAATTTACAGTAAAACGGACTAATGGAAAGGGAAAAGAGGGAAATGGAGGACAAAAACAATTGTATGGTCGGTAGCAGCGTTAATTAAAACATGATAATGACTCAGATGAAAATGTAAATACATTTAAATGTTTGAATTACCTCTCGTTTTGTATGTCATTTCGCAAAGTTGATATTTCCCACTCGTTTCATATACTTGCCGGTAATTGGATGGTTGTGCGTTCAGAGTTCAATAAGTTGAGTAGGCTGTTTGTAGTGTTATGTATATCTGTATTGTGTCTATTTTTGGTCCGTGAAAGTAGATTTGTAGGGTAATTTTAATTTTTTTAAAAAATACATACTAATTTATTTACATAATTGAAGATTATATTAACATGTTTACTTGGATTTCACTTCAGAAAATTTGTTTTCGTCTTGGAAATATAGGGCCATTTTATAAACAAAATATTACATAGCTCATATTTGTCTTTAATTGTAGATTATATTTTAAAGATAATTAACATTTACAGGAAAACATGTTTACATGGATTTGAGTTCTGGACATTGGTTTCCCGTTGGAAAGTCCTGGTGTTTGTCATGTTCTTTAGAAAAATTTGAGTAACTGACCTGAAATTGTTTACGACATAGAATGTTCTGGTGTTGTTGTTGTTGTTGTTGTAGGGCTTAACGCCATTTTTCAGCACACAATAGACTATACATGGCGGCCAGTATTAATGGTGGAGGAAGAAACCGGGAAATCCCGGAAAGAACCACCGACCCACGAGAAGCTACTGGCAAGCTTTCTCACATATCCACATTCGCCGAATCCGAGACTCGAACCCACGCAGACAGAGGTGAGATGGCAGTGATCCGTAACGGAGAGCGCTTTAGACCACTTGGCCACTCGGGGCCCCTGGAATGTTCTGGAAATGATCTTTTGAAACTCATCTTGGTTCACGTATTGTGTATTAGGTTTTTACATTACGTTTGTTTACATCAATTTTGTTCATTTCTATCTTTAACTTCCGTTGTGTTCATATTTAATTTGAAAATAATATTTTATTTAGATTATTCATTGCAATTGAAAAATGCTTATTGACTTTTCGCTCTAAATCACTATTTTGAGATTATTGTGAACTAATTTAAAGACATTCTGGATTACATCATTGTGATACATCAAGACTGTTGGCACATCAGCTCATTTAAAGCTGTTGGCAACATCAGCATATTGAAGATTGGAATTTATTCGGAACACCAAATGGAATTCATTTGGAACACAATATTTTGAACTTGTGAATAAACTTGAATTGAAACATTAGAGGAAAAGCGAGGATCCATTTTTTATTATATAAAATTAGTGATTATTCATTCTGTTAGATACTTTTTTGTTCAATATATTGAATGCTAAAAGTTTTACAGGTTATCAAACAAATTACATCAGTTGATATGCAGTTAGTGTTATAACGCAGAAAGTAAAAAAAAAACGATTGGTTCGTGTTTGAGCTACTAAAATAGGTGTTTTCTTTAATGTTAATATTTGTTCATTTGAGAGCACCGACGTCTGTTAAATCTAGAGGATGAAAAAATCTTTACATAATTTTTATGTTTCGATTTAGATAATTCCTAGGTCTTCTATAAGCAAGAATCGGCTTGCATTTGAAGAGTGTTTTTACGCTGTTTCTGTTTCGTAAGTTGAGGCGACTCCAATATTGATTAATTGTAAGGCTTTTATCAAGGTGACGAAGGATTATATCGTGTTATGCAAGAATTATATTTGCCCCTCTGGAATATTCTACTGTGTTTAAAGCATCAATCTGACTAAGAATACGGGCTTGATTCAAAACAGAATCAATTACATGTATAGGATAAATCTGCTTCGGAAATATATTTTCAATTCATTCAAAGAACTTTTCTAACTTACAATCATCTAAAACGATACGTCGGTATCTTTTGGTTTACCTGTAAGTTACTCTACACACATACATACATACATACATACATACATACATACATACATACAGGCATACATACATACATACATACATACATACATACAATGATGCGAACATGCAATATTACTATGTGTATGTGTATGAGGGTACTGTGTGTTGTGCATATGAAACAATAGTAACACAGAAATGTAAGATGTCACATATAAGAAATGGCCAGCCAGAATCTTCCTTGTCAACAATTGTTTCTACAAAATAGGGTGGCATGTCATACCTTATCTTCGAACGTCAAGATCTCGCTGAACACTGCGCTTGATCTAGGGCCAGTCTATGCAGCCAATTCCACTATCTGCCAGACCAGTAGTCGCAGTCGCGTCCTTTAAATGCTATTTACACTCTTTCAGTGTGTGTTTGTTATGATGTATGTTTTCATGCCTATTAACTTCGTATAATTACTACTCAGCAATATGTCTTTCATCATAAGAATGAATCAAATAGGAGTAGTATCGGGGGCTCATATGGGTCCAAGGATATATTAACTTAGACCATGGGACGTTATGAATACAAGAGGAATGTAACATTAGCCCATAGGTTTAGCATGATGATCGATATGGGTTTAAGAGATAATGGATTTTCACAAATGTAAATATGTTTAACATTATGGCTCGATATTTAGACAACGGGAATGTAAAATTAGTCCATAAGTTTAGCCTAAAGGGTTGATGTAGGTACAAGGGGAAGTATGTCCAAAAATATCAATTGTTTTAATAGTGTGAGTTGATAAGGATACAATGAAAATGTAATGACATAAAATTCCTCACGTTAAACATCATAAGGATTAATGTAAACTTCGAAATGTTCATCAAAGTAATATGATGGGTCGATATTGTCACAAGAGGAAACGTATGATGGGTCGATATGGTCACAAGAGGAAATGCAATGTTAAAATTAACACGATTCCCCTTGTACATATAAATGTTTTTATTTTTGGTACAAAAGGGTCTGTATTGGTAAAAGGTAATGTTAAAAGCGTCCACTGGTTTATCTTTGAGCAACATCGAGTCATCAGGTGACCAGCACCTAAAAACCTACTGACAAACACACAGTCATCAACTAATCAACACAAACACGTACTAACCTAAACTGTATATGGACTGGTGAATACACCTTCTGACTAACACCCACATCTACTAACCAAAGAAAAGTATAGAAAGAACAAATAAAGAAAGTGTAAAAAGATACAAACACGCTGTACAAATATATATATAATTATATACTATGACACAAAAGGTAGGTTGTTAAAGAAAGAGGATGAAATCACACACGATCGCACACAAGAGGGCAGGAGTGTTAGCACACGGTGACCAAAAACATGCTTATAAACTATCAGACACATGGTAAGGAGTGTTCACGCAAACTATACGCAAAAATTATACCTTCATACTGCCACACTGGGGTGGGGTTTAAATTTTAATTATGAAAAGTATAAACAGAGACAAGCACACACATTGTATCCAACAGCCGGAAGTACCTAGCACTTGTGTTTCGCCTCTTATCCCCGGACATCCTTCTGATGGTTGTGCGGCTGTTTTGATCAGTCATTACCAATTGGTGGCAGGCAGCCAGCTCTTGTCCTCACTCTTCATCCATAATCAGCTGGACGCCCTTTCAGCAGTTTTGCCCAGTGCTTGAATGACCGATTTGCGTTTTTGCTTTTTTTTTTTTCACCCATATCCCTACAAAAGATGATCATCCAGTCAGATTGAGGAGGAAACCCTCCGTTTCCCACCTCTATAGGGAACAAACAAGTACTTCATTCTCTGATCTTGCATGTCTCCTGGTCAACTTTTTTTTTTCGTGAGCCTTGTCACACCGTTCCTTCAGTGTATACAAACGACAATTTCCCGGAAGACCCATTTCTTCCCAAAATGCACACGCATGTCCCAGTTCTTTTAATTCATTGACGATTCCCCTCCCCTGTGGTCAGGTTTTACTGGTTTCTCCCTCTTTGATAAAGTTGATAAATCATTGCCTGTTGATTGGTGCCGGTCTTATCTCTCTGTCAAAGATGTCTGTTATTTTTAGAGGCCCCTGTCATGCCCTCTATTTATAGCGGGCTTGTATTAGTGGAGTCTGGCATAATGACAGAATCTGCTCTTGGCTACACATTTTATCACAGCAATGACACGCAGGATTCGCAATGAGACACTATTAGCGCAAGTATGTTGAAGATGAAAAATGAGTCACATTGACCTAGTTTTGGTACGGTTGAGGTGCCTTTATGAGATGTATCTACATACAAATTGTGTTAAGTGAAGATGAAATAGGGTCCAAGATGTTGAGGGTGTAATGAATGAACAGCTGAAAATACTAAAGTGTAGTAACTGGGTCATAGTGACCCAGTCTGTGTATGGCTGAGTCACTCTTTTTGTGATGCATCCACATACCAGTTTTCACTAGTGTAGGTGAAATAGAGTAAGAATGAAAAGGTAAGAGAAGTGGAGTAAGAATTGGCGAAGATCATGAAATAATCGACGGGAGAGATGAGGACGCGGGAGTAAGAGATGAGAGAAAGAGAACTTCTGTGTCTCAATCAAGACTGGGAAAAGGTGCAAGAAAGGTGGAGGCAAAGGGAGGAAATAAAGTCTGTCAAATCTGCCTACATTTAACTTGAAAATGCAAGTAAATGTGAATTTTACTCTTGTGAAAAGAAAGGAGTTTATTCCCAATCCTCAAAGAGATCATCCCCCCCCCCTCTCGATATGCATTGCAATGTGGTGATATTCTTTTACTCCGGACAAGGCATCCCTCATTTTCTCTATTTTCACTTGCTGTTTAGTCTAGTCGACTATGGATGGAAAGAGTGACTTACTGATCTTGAATTATAGTCGCCTTCGACCAAGTGACCATGTGCGACTGGTTAGAGCACGCATGGCAAGACTGGCAAACGCACAGATGTATATACTTTCATCCCAGGCAGAAAAGAAAATGTCCTTCAAAGTGGAGACGCGGTCGTGAAGGAAAACATCCGTAGGTGTAGTACATAGGGAGGATAGAATAAAGACCAGGAGGAATTACACGGACCTAAACGAAACCATCTTCCTTAGAAAGTCAATGAAAAAGATCAAAAGAAAGTGAAAAGCATGTCAAAAGATTTTTTTTTTAAAAGAAAAAAACCTAACCAACCCTATTTGTTTTAAAAATTACTTTTTAATAAGCCTAGCTAACTCAGATAATCGCAATGAATGAGGAAGGAGAATTAGGGATAATAACTTCCTCTTCATGTAAACTGGGTAGACATATGTTAAATATAAACGTTTTTACAACGGTGTGTAGTAAGATTAAACTTCAAATCATTTAGCACAGTGTCATAACGAAATCGATGGACAACACTTTTCTGAGCCACAGAAAATAGATTTCCATTTCTAGAGAACCATGGATCGTTTCGAACTTGACTGGGAAGATCGACCTGATAACCATAACAATGTTCTCTGGTCAGGGGTGTGACTCTTTCAGCCAAGTGGCGAGCAAAACCGGAGACTAAGTGTCTATGCATTTTTCTTCGTCTTCGTCTTCTCGACTGAGTGTCTGTGGCTGCTGCTTTGGGCGAAAGAGCGCGCTATAAAAGAGCACCCACGAAAGAGTGCCAACAATAGAGCGTCAACACAATC
>JAECUM010050499.1:0-17252 GCA_016617855.1 Megalonaias nervosa | reverse complement strand
TACTGATTTGAACATGCTTCTGGCCAAATTTGGTAAAGTGTTTGGACCTGTGTGCGTCTGTCTCGAATCAGAAAGAGGCTCCTGTCTATTTCTAATGGAAGCGAGTGTTCGCTTACGTCAGAATTTACCTCGTCAGCTGTTTTGTTTCAGACAAACGCTATGTGTATCTTACTCAGTCAGAAAAAAATGTTGAGAATCTGGCCACGAAGTACTGACACAATTTAGGAATACTAGCTTTGCTGACTTGGCATACAAAAACAATGTATAATACGGGGGGGGGGGGGGTTTGCACTGGCTTGTAACTTTATTAAAATAGCATATAGTTGTAATATGAAAATAAATAAAAGTACTCTCAATATATTTTAGTGTAAATTACTTCTAATATGATTTAATGAAAAATTAATCCAATGAAAAATTAGTTTTAATACAATTTAGGGAAAATTTCAATGTTATTACTTTTACTGCGTAAATACCTAGTTCTGTACTCTGACGTATTTAAATGGAAAATTAAAGAAGTTAGAGAACAATAATCAAATAAATTACTTTAATCGTGTTATTGTTATCTTGGTAGATAGTTAGTAGGAGGCCTAGATCATATAGGTAAAATTTTAAACTAAATTCGATGCAGAACTTACTGTGCATCTCTACTCCTCCCTCCTAGTCCCCAAGTCCATAATGTTTTGTGAGGGAGCTAAAGACCATGACGTACTGTTCGTAAAACAAATTGTATGGGTGTTTATAAAAGGAGGGGGGGGGGCAGGGGGGGGGCAGTGTATAGAACATGTGGAGGCGAGAGCAGTTATTTTGATGCACCACTCAACCAGCCATTCTCATTCCAACCCCGCCTCTACCTGCATCTCCCTGTGACCGTATTATTGGATTATTGAGAAAAATTGTATGCTGATGACAACCAATAAATACAAAGAAAGGCGCCGGATACAGAGAGAGAGAGAGAGAGAGAGAGAGAGAGAGAGAGAGAGAGAGAGAGAGAGAGAGAGAGAAACTGCGATCTGACCTATTTAAGCGAGAGCGTAACAGAAAGCAGGTTTCTATGCGTGATAAGGGAAAATAAGGTGAGTTTGTTGTACTGTGCACCACACCGCACCACCCCCACCCCCACACAGACCTAAGAAACCAACTATCTTAATAAATGCAATGCCGATGTCAGCAAAAACTCAGCAAACCTCCAACTGGAACGAGCAAATTGGCATATACGGCTTCAGGACACCCGTAAAATATTTTATCTGTTGTGTCAGGCCAGATTATCAGAGAATCAATACATCCACTCGGTTGGAAAATGCTACGTGAATAAAAACACACCGTAAAACAGACAGAAGTTATATGCTTGGCTAATAGGATTTTCGAACATAATACATAATAAACGAAAATAATGATGACCAAATTCAACCCAGTCCATGCTCTCAGATCCCCGTCCTACAAGCAGTACATGAAATACAAAGAGTAAGGCTGATAGATTAATTTAAGCTGTCTATTATATCATAGACCTTAGTCGTGCCAGCAGTATATGAAGAAAACAAAAAATGATAGACCGATACATTATTTACAGCACTGTCACGAACCTATCGTCCTAGAAACACAAAACAATCAAACACAGACACACGCAATCTCTCTCTATTTATTTTCCCTCACTCTCACTATCTCAGACAAATTAAACTATCATATTAATCAGTTAGGAACTGAAATATGTTTGTACTCAAAGTTTCCAACAGAAAAAGATCTGCAACTTTAAGAGAATCTGCCTGTCAGAATTGAGGGACGGGATAGTATCCACAATTTGTACAAACGAGTCTTTGCAACACATTATCGATTAGATGGACAGAGGACTGCTAGTCATTTTTACTGGTCTATTAGCAGTGGGATTGGTACCCTTTTGACCTGCCCAAGCAGTTTAGTCACTGCCTCACTCATAGCATATGGTGGTGTCTGAGGAGCAGTTGTGATTAGTGGTTCATTTATCACCATACTGATGACAAAAACACATCATTGTCTGTGCAGAAGGAAGTCAAGACGCTATCGCGGACCAAGTATCAAGGACTTATAAATACAAAGCAATTCAAAAAGAATTCTAGCACATACTAGATGCGTACGAAACGTGCATGAAATGCACACGAGTGGAAAGGAAACAATCGATCCAAAGCAAACACAGCCGCTGACAAAGGGGTCGAAAAACAGCAACAACATCTACCCTCAAAGCTAATGGCCAAGGGAAAGGTTGAAGGCAACGCCAGATCGCGAAGAGATCATGGAAAATTTTGCTGGAAATTCCAGGATAACGTCAGTAATGTGGTATAGACTAAAATCGTCAGGACCAATGAAACAGCCAACCAATCGGCGCGACAACTTTCTTGCTCTCATAGCATGAGTGTGGAGGAGCAAAGGAGGAGGCCTATCCCCACAGTGCTGCCATCATATGATTATTGTGCATGCCGTAACTTTCCGCACTCTGGCGAAGAAAGGATTGTCTGGTGCCCTGAAATAAAAAATAATTTGTATTGGGTCCGCCTTTTGTGTAGCTGGTATACGCCCATGGGACTACCAGAGAAATCGTTGACGCAAATGCATGCAGTAAGTGCGGGGGCACGCACGGAAAACCGCCGGTCTCCAAAATATTTGACAGACATCGTCAGTTGGTCACTGGATACCTGGCACGACCCTGAACAAACAATGGAGTCACTTATCTTGTTTGTAAACGGTACAAGCCCCATTTTACCGACTATGATATGGTCGTTAGAAAATATAGTATATTCGTTAAAAGATGGGGCGTTAACAGATTTATTTAACGTTTTGTGGTAAATAACTACTCTTGGGTACCTCCTCTTGCGAATAATGATGACAGATTCATTTGCTAGTGCTGTCGTTCGGTATGGTTTAATCAGCATCATCAGCTTGTGCGCTATCATTATTAGTGTCAGCATCTGTATTTGATGTACCAATCACCGTCCAAAATTCAGTCAATACGATAATAACCGCTGCTGCTGCTAGTACCATCTGCGTTAAAAAAAAATTTAAAAAATGCTTCAATAAGAAGGCATCCTGTGCACATTTCGTTTCCGTAATGCTACACATGGTACTTTTCTGAATCACTGGATGCCTGCTTTACATCCGATATTACTAAATGCGCGGACACCATCCCCATAGTGGTCGGGGTCGTGTTGTGGCCATTGTCAGAGCATGTGCTTGAAGACCAGTCTTTCATATGTTTGTTTGATCGATCGGCAGTAAATTAATTGTCAGGTTCAAAGAAGCTAAATAAATGTAATAAAACAATGAGAAGTATTTAAAATACCCCATGCCGTTTATATTAAAAATGTCAAAACAATACTGTAGTTTCCATCGTAGTGAAAAATTGATAACAATTATTTCTTGGTTTTCATTTGCGGCGGAAACCTTTGGCGTTATCGTAAGGGTATTGCACATAAAACTGAACCGTCTTTATCAAAGTGCACAATATAGTACATGTATAGGTTTTAAGTTTTCAGTTCCGCTACAATTTGCCGTTCGTCGATGTATTTTTCAGCTTTGATACTTGTGCAAATAAAATATTTTTACGGTAAATTTGTACCAGGGTAGCTATCGCAGGACCGTGCGCTACGTGATATCAGTAGAGTTGTGTTAAAGGGTCACATAATACAATTACCCAAGCAGCAGAGGGGGTGAACAGATCATTTTTGTTCGAGACCTTATTTATGAAAAATAAGCCTTCCTACGAAAAGGAAATCTTAAGGTCAATAACGCTAAACCACAACCTCTAACTGACCATGAGATTTCTCTAATTGGGTTAGCTTATCTCGTTACTTTATCTCTGACTCTTTGGGTTTTTTTATGGTGTGTTTCGTTTACGCGCTGGTCACTCAACGCTGGCCGTTCACCCCCTCTGCTGCTGTAATTAACCAAAGATTTTATCCAAACCTATACGATATCTAGATCTTGGGTCATGTAAATTTATTGTTATAAATCCGAACGGAATAGCTTGTGCTTTTGAAAAGAAGTTTTTAAATTTAACCGTGTCCATGCCCCCTGAACACCAAGTACAATAAATATTTTGTAAAGTATAATTATCTACTCCATAAAACACAATTAAGATATTGCAATTATCTCTGATCACTTTAGGAATTTGCGTGTATTTCTGAGTTAAATAAATCACGTCTGTATTTTTGTGACGGCCTCGCGAAAGTATCCGAACTGGATTGGATTGTTTATCCAGCATTACATCATCGTATACTACGAGATTATTGATACATCCATCAAGATCATCTATGGATGGAGCTTCATCGATGTCGGTAATAAAATCAATAACATCATTATCAGGACACGTCAGCGACTTTGCATTTTCATTAAAATCTTTAAGTACTTCGTAACATCGTTGATCATCTACAGATGGTGCTACTAAATATAATTTATCCCACTTGAGCCATCGCATTATCAGATTAAGCAATAATTGCGTTTTACCATGTAGAGCACACACTCATACCAATGGATTAACGACAATAATGACAAAAAATAACAGGCGAGCACTTACAGGCAAGTGTGTGAAATGTGGTACAAAAAAATACAAATTTATTTCATTAAAGACAGGTGGAGATATCGCTGCTTTGTTAGGTAAATTACCAGGAGCTCCATGGGCAAAGTATCCTGGTGAAAAACATATACCTGGATATAAATATTGTGGTCCTGGAACTCGTCTCGATATCCGACTCGATAACCAAGACCAACCAAAACCTGGAGAGTATCCAATAAACGCAATTGATCAAGCGTGTCACATTCATGATGTCGCGTATAAAAGTAAAGACTTACAACAACGACATCTCGCCGATATAAAATTAATTCATGCCATAAATAATGTAAAAGATAAATCACTTCGAGAAAAATTAGCTGCTTTTCTGGTAAAAGCTGGTATGAAAGGTAAAATAATGTTAGGGGCTGGTAATTAATCAACTGATTATTATCATAATAATGGAATCTGTTTATTATAGCCCAAGAGGGTATTGGAGAGGTAAAGCAGCGATTAGTAAACTTGCTGAAGCAGCAAAAGTCTCACGTGATGTTGCTGCACCGTAGTTAGCACGACAGGCAATATGGCAAATCTATCTAAGTCCACCTAAAAAAATTAAGTATGCACATTTTGATGTCAGTACCCCTAATGAAGTTCATCAAGCAGATATTTTGTTTTTACCACACGATACCATTAAAACTGGCAGACGTCAATACACATACAGATACGCGTTAACCATCGTTGACGTTGCGAGTAGATATAAAGAAGCAGAACCACTATCAACTAAAACAGCAACTGAAGTTGCATCTGCGTTTGAACGCATTTATCTACGTGGTGGTCTACGATGGCCACAACTGCTACAGGTTGATCCTGGCAAAGATTTTCTTGGTGCAGTATCATCGTTGATGAAGCGACATAACGTTAAAATCAGACGAGGACACACGGAAATTCATCGTGATCAGGCAATCGTTGAACGATTTAATCGAACACTTGCTGAGCGGTTATTTGGATACCAATACGCAAAGGAAATATCCGCTGACTTTAAGTCCATGGAGAGATCTCGTGAATGGGTTGCAAGGTTACCGAGTGTGATAGCTGCGTTAAACAACGAAGTGACTCGTGCAACTTTTATGAAACCTTCTAATGCGATCACAAAAAAATATATACCAATACAACGTAAATCTTCCCCTCAACCAGTACTAGGTAATGTTACCGTAAGATATTTATATGAACCTGGTGAACTTGAAGGAGGTAGAAAAAGAGCAACTGATCCTATCTGGAGTGTGACCACATACAAAATTTCTAGCGTGGTAAGGTCCACAGGTAGACCTGCAATCTACAGATTAGATTCAACTGCTCCTCAGCGTGGATTTGTACGCGAACAATTACAAATAATTCCTAGGGATACACAATTACCACCGCGCTCACTTTTGTAAACTTGCACCTCCACGTCGATTACATTCAAGACAGGTCAGCATCACATTTTCGCGTGTGTGACCAAGACTACAATTAATTCTATCAACGGTAAATTGTCTTGGATTATTATTTGAGTACTGATGTAGCATATTACAGTTACAACTTGCACAATGATTATTCTGTTGTTGTTTTAGTGTTATAATAAATTCAACATCAATACCAAAATCACGATTATTTTTTTTTTTTTGTCACATTGCTTATAACTCGCTAATTTTTTATTGATATCGACAAAGTTTTTAGTGATTTCTTCGGTTATTACGCAATCCATGATAACCCGGCGCAGTTGAGATATTCTTCTGACTCGAGACACTGCAAGATAAATTAAATTTGACCACTCAATACGATCATCGACAATCCAAATATTTGTATCGGTAATAGTTAATCCCTGTGACGAGTGAATCGTTATAGCGTATCCTAACGTCCACGGCGATTTATCCATGCTTAACGCGCTCTCAACAACATCAACAACAACTAAAACAATATCATTTAACACAAGATTTTGTATTCCACCACCAGGAATCTCAACATCAACATTCTGTCGTCGAGTATCTGCTGGGCGATAACACAAAGGTACAGGTAGATTTGAAAATTTTTCTTTATGTAACGTAAATAATTGTTGTTGAAGTGTATCGCGAACTATTTTTCTACTTGCAACTATCAAATCAGCAGGTCTCCATAAAGTCCAAAAATCATTCATATAAGTTTCTGGAATTACTTTACGCATTATCTCACACTGTATTTTATCTGGCTGTAGTCTTATTAACTTTTTAAACTCTTTTAATGATTTATCAATAGCTCTATGGTCATCAGTTATTTCTTCGTAATAATCTATAAATGTTTTCAGCCACTCATGTGGAGACGATCCAATGAAAGGTGGCGGTTGACCATGATCGCCACACATTATCACAGCAGTATTCTTCAATAACAGCCAATCAAGAAATATTTTTAATACCTCTAGGGATACCGTGCATATTTCGTCCCAGATAATAATTTTAGGAATGTATTTCTCACCCATCCGCGATGGAGTCCATGCGTCTCCGCACCATCTAAAGAAACTATGATATGTACATGATTTTACTCCTCGTTCTTTTATTTCCTTTGCGAGTTTATGTGTCGGTGTCAAAACAATCATATCAGAACAATTATTAAATAATTCAATCGCGCGTGTTGTTTTACCTGAACCACCACACCCATTAAGATAAACGGTTTTATGTCTAGCTACTGGATCACATACAGATGGTGCCGATGACAATCCTGGTATTTGATTATTCTTGTAATATGTTTTCGCAATTTCAACGTCAGCAGATTCAGAATAACTAATTATATCTTCACGTTTTATTCTCCATTCGCCCCATGATGCATGATTGTTAATATGCAATTGTTTTAACGAATCCGCATATTTTTTGTTTATGTAAAATGAATCTGTCGCGACTCTGACTGCATAACGAGGAAATCTGTTTATCATCGATAATAAATTTATGGAAACATACGCTAGCATCGAAGATCTTAAATGAGTCAACTGCGGTGACTCGCCATCAGTATAACTCACAATTGTACTAATTTAGTTCCGTCTGATAAATAAGCATTACTTCGACTTATAAATGTGTTTTTCTCCGTTGTATCAGCAATTATAAAATCGAGTTCAGCATCGTCCATGATAATCTTGTACACGCTCGTTTATGATCATATGATCGTCCTTGCGTAAATTTACCGATTATTTTTCTGCCGAGATCTTTTGCAAATTTCTCATCACTTTCTCTCCTGCGTTCACGTATACTATTAGTAATTTTAACAATATCATCTTCGTTAAGATTAGGAAAACCTCTTCTAGCATCATTAATATTAAATACATCCGGTTCTGGCAACCAAACTTGTTTCTGCACGCGGTATGATATAATTGCTTCACTCACGTTCAACGACATTAAAATTCCAGCATCAAGCATGTACTGTATTAGTACTATTGGATCTCAACGTCGCTCTGAAAAATGTCTTCCAAACCACGCATAAACAATCGGATGGAGATCCCGTAACGACTCTATACAGGCGAATCCGGTTAAGTCAAAATCTGGTAAAGGTCCGTTTATCGCAACTCTGTTCATCTCATGTGTCGGATGACCAAATCTCTTAAAGTATTCAGAACATTCTCCGTATCCAAGAAAACTTCCAGGATAACACGCTACCATATCAACTGAGATAACGTCATTATAATCGTATTTAGTATTCCACAATCCACCATGTCCGTATTCCACACAACTGTGTTGGACATCTTCAAGAAATTCCAATCGTGTCGGTTTCCATGAATTTTTCAACTGAGCAGCGTGAGCAGCAATTGATGGAATGGTAAAACAGTTATTAAGTAATTGTCCAACCTTAATATCATCAGAGGTATATTTTAATGCAAGATTTTTCATTTCTTCGTGGAGAAATTCTGTACGATAACTATCGCCATTAGACCGTACAAACTGATCATGAAAATCATATTCCAAACTCTGAAACAGCCAAACAGATACAGGGTCAATTTTACCGATATCGCTGATAGCATCGAATACATGGCCATTATAAAATTTAACCGTTCTGTCTTGTGGAAATACCGTTACTGCCACAGTCCATGCATGTGCGTTATGATCAATAATATCTATCGAAGCTCCTCTTGATTTATATTTCGGTTTGTACAAAATCTCTCCCGTTAACGTCTTCACTGTTATTGGGAATTTTAATTTCTTTCCCAGCTCAGCAACGTCGCTGATGGACGCTCCGGTATCTTTAACTGTTTCTGCCCACGTATTTATTTTTTTACGTCGTAAATCTGTTAAACCGTTTCCGCGTATCGCGTTTGTGAAGTGTTCTGTAACCCGTTCAGCTACACAATTTATCCTTGACAATTTCATAGGTTTGAGATCCCCAACGTTAGGTTTATTATTTAACGGATATATTGCGTACACAACCGCAGTCACAGGATATGTTCGTTCGTAATATGTTTTGTCAATACCAGTAAGTATTCCTGGTCTGGAATTTTTACTAAGAACAATATTATTTCCTGACTGCATGTGGACAGAATCACGTTTGTCACGAGTAATCCAAGTGTCATCGTCTGTCTTTATAATAAATGTTATTAAAATAAAATATCTCTGAACAAGGTAGTCAATAATCTCTCTTCCTCGTTTGTCATTCATTACATTAACAGTAGTTTCAATTCTGAATATCGACCACACATGAGCCGCACCGTCCTCGCGAAATTCCTTTTTGGCTTCACGGATATGTTTTGTTATATCTTTATTCGTTAAAGCTAGATCTTGCATCGAAAAACTAATTTGTGTTTCGGCAGTCTGTCAAGATCAAATCTGGCTCCAGAATGTTCAATTGCGGATAATTCCTGCATTATTATAATTTAGACAAATATGTATTTAAATTGAATTTTAATCTCTTGTATATGATTCAAACAAAGAATCGATGTAATTGGCTTATGATCGGATATACTTCTCCTTGTAACAAAGCATGCGTAAACGAATTCTGCGGCTACCATATGCAGTGCGTTAGACATGGCAGTTTAGGACCAAAACCGTGTGTGCGGTGTGGTGTTGGAGTCAGAGGAAAAACTCAACTGTGTGTGCACTGTGGTGGTAAAAAATACAGAGAGCTGAAACGATATTACGATAAAAAAAATAACACATTTTCTGAATCTTCTATAAAAACCGAAGAAGATTATCTCGCTAGATTTTCAAAATAATAATTTAACAAATAATATTAGTATATAAATGGAGCAAAATGAGTTTGTAAAGCATCCAATCATTACTAATTATGAAGCATCTCGTGATGGTGTAATTAGGCACTGTAGATTAAAGAAACTAGCCGGTAGTGTTACTAAATTTGGTTATTTTAGATTTAATACCAATGGAAATAAAAATTATTTATCACATAGATTCATCTACGAATGTTTTTATGGGGTCATTAAAGATGGACTTGTAATAGATCACATCAGTGGTAATAAACTTGATAACTCGCTTGAAAACTTGCGAATTGTTACGCAAAGTCAAAATTGCAAGTCCGGAAATTCTGGCGGCGTACGATACGCAAGGGCTGTTAAATCCACAAATACAGATGGCGAAGAAATTATATTTAAGTCAATTAATTCTGTTGGCAAATACTTTAACATAGTATCACCTTCAGTAAAATACGTGGCAGATAATATCACAAGATCTGCTTTTTCAATGAGATTTGGACAAAAAATCAGATTCGCGTATGTTAGTCTACCAAAACCTTCTTCATGAACCAGTATCTCTTTCTTTCTCTCTTTATGCTTTCATAGTTTGTTTGGTGTGTTTGTTTAGTTTCATGTTTCATCCAGGTATGTTTTATGCAGATGTTTTTTTTTTTCATTGATGTAATATTCCTATGGTATCAGATGATTAAGCGAGACAACTCCGTCAAGCATAACTTAGTAAATCTTGCAGTTGTCGTACTTGTTGTAATGACAGCAATATATTGTGAGTTTTGGTCAAAATAGAACCCACATCTCATTCGTCGTATTCATGACATAAAGGTGTCTCTCAATCAGTTTCAGCATTGCTTTGAGTAAGTATCGATATATCTTTCCTTTGTTATTTCGTCCATAAATCGTTCATAAAAATGATATGTGTGTACATTAGTCAGCAGCAAAATCCATTTGTCTTCAAAATACATGTGTAACACAATAGAGATTTATACAGTTTGAGTGTCCCATAGGACACTAATGTTTCCAAGAAGCCCATTGTAGCTAATTTGTGTTACTATTACAAAACAAAGAACAGGCTAATCCGATAACCTGAGTCACATATTATCTGTGTTATATTATATCGGCTAATATATCTTAGCAGTGAATTGTATACATGAGGTTATTTTTAGAAATGAGCATGGCATGAGTGTTCATATAACTATCGATTATTTTAGTATCCTTAGCAACGTCTGATTAATACAGACTTTTAACTGTGGGTTTGTGTATGTAGTTTCTCCAAGTATTTGGAAACTGAAAATAAATTCACATTTTACAATAAATTGTGATTTTATTAAGAAATCCACAATACATTTTACAATAAATTGTGATTTTATTCTGTATACTTTAAGTACATTACGCCTTAACTATATAATAATGTTTTGTTATGTATACATAGTGAAGTCCGGTGGCCGATTGCTAACGCGCTGGATTTTCGTACTCAAGGTCCATGGTTCGATTCCCGTGACCGGCAAACTGTCGGGCGAAAGGCAATATTATGCCAAAAGCCTCTTCTTTAGTGGGGGCGTCAGCTAGCCCGTCTATGTTTCAATAGAAACTTTGTACACTCTCCCACCATGACACTTGGTGGGTGCAATTTTGCACTCCCTGGGTGATTATGATGGGGGAGTGTGCAAAAATTTGTATTGAACGTAGAGAAGGCCCGTAGTATTGTCCTAAAGATAAGTTTGTGTGTAACTGTGCTGTCCTAGAGTTAAAGTTCTTAGAATTAAGTTTGTGTGTAACTGTGCTGTCCTAGAGTTAAAGTTATTAGAATTAAGTTTGTGTGTAACTGTGCTGTCCTAGAGTTAAAGTTCTTAGAATTAAGTTTATGTGTAACCTCTGATCCTGCTAGGGTGTTCTTTGACAACCTAGGGATCACATGGAGTTAAAATGTGCTGTCCTGGGATAAGTAAGTTAAGTTCTTAGAATTAAGTTTATATGTAACCTCTGAACCTGCTAGGATGTTCTTTGACAACCTAGGGGATCACATGGGGTTGTATAAAACTGTGCTGTCCTAGGATAAGTTTATATATAACCTCTGATCCTGCTAGGATGTTGTTTGGCAACCTAGGAGATCACATGGGGATAAACTGTGCTGTCCTAGGATAAGTTTATATGTGACCTCTGATCCTGCTAGGATGTTTTTTGACAACCTAGGGGATCACATGGGGTTATCCTTAATTAAGATATAATCATATGTATATAATCATAATCATATTTATATAATCATAATCATATGTATATAATCATCTTGAAACAGTCCTTAGGGACTATTATTTTTATTTTATTAATATTATTTTGATTTTATTTTTATATTAAACAAACATTTATTATAATGAATTCCGAAAACATTAACGTTATTATTTCTGCGATTAAAATATTACAGCATAACGGTATAAATATATCTGATAATCTTAATCCTGAAAAAATTCTCTCTGATTTTGAATCACTAGAACAACGGAAATTAGAGAACAGGTACACTTTGCCATCTGATTATAAATTCATGAAGTTTATCCAGCAGGCAATGTTACAGTCGCTGGCAACAGTTACAGATAATCAGGTAAAGCTGTTTGTACCTCCCTCAAACTCTATTGACAAAATTAAGTTAGAATTATCTCATGAATACGAACAGAAAAAGATTATGAACTTTCGCATAAGACAGTTAAGAGAGCATTGTGAAAATGAAAGTGAAGGTGGAGTTAATGTGATAATGGCTAAACAAAATCCCTGGCAAAATTGACAGTTTATTTATAATATTTTATTCTGATAATTACGATTTACCCCAGTAAAAAAAATTATTCTGATCCGAGTTAGATTCGGATACTTTTCTTTTTTTTTTCTTTTGCGATAACGCTCTATGATCTCACATACAGATTAATACTTAAAACTTCATTTTGCAAATCCAAAATACGTCCTATTTGGTCTGCAAGTTTGAAATGTATCCTTGATAATAACGGACTATGTACACGTAGATAAACGGGGTTAATTGGTTCAGATACAATTAACCACCCGGGTGGTGCTTGAGGACTGAATGAATATAATATATATCCTTGCTCCGCAGTGCCACTGCAGTGGCTAGACTTTGAAAGATCTACTTGATAGCTGCCATCAATTACATCACATACTAGATTGACTGCGATTGTTGATGTTATATAACAATACCAGGCGAGATATGACGGCCTCCACCGTAAGGATCATTATTATGTTTAAGAATAACCGGTGGTGGGGCTATTTTTATCCACGCTGCAAATACTTTAGGGAAATATTCATCAATGACATCGATGAGTTGTTTTTTTTTATTTCAGCGTTATTTAAATCTGGTATTATAAATGTTTGTAAATCTTTTTCTGTTATTTTGTAATGATCAAGAAATAATTGCTTAAGTTTTGGATTTGCGTAAGAATTTCCATCGAGTTTAGTCGCAACGTTTATAATACTTTGATTGGCGATGAATAAATCAAATAAGATCCCATTTAAATGTTTTATTGTTTCGATTATCTGATTTTTTACACCATCGTCATAATGTTGTGATAATGAAATAAATAAACTTCTTAAATCATTAAATGTTTTATCGTATTCAGGCTTAAGAAGATCTAAAAATATTTTAAAACGTTTTTCATCAACAATCTCTCTAGCAGTTTGCGTTCTGGCGTCTACGATGATATTAAATGCTGATCTAGTTATCTTGGGGATCCTTTTGCCGTCAAAATCAGTAAAGTAATGTTCATTGTTGCTTGGATCAAATTTAAATTTTATATAATACCATGGATTTTTATTTCGATATTCTGGATCTTTAATGAATCTTTTTTCACTTGTTTTAAATTCTTCCCGCGCTGATTCTGGAATTCCATTTGACTTTTGGTCTGGAGGAGGAACATCAGGCCATCCTAACACAGATCTGATCGAACTTTGATAAATACCTACAACATAATCAGGGGAATTTATTTCAGTCGCCGCTGATAATGTTGGTTCGTAAACAGTGATTGCTATTTTGGATTCTTTTCCTGTAATAGATTTAATTCTGCGTTGGAACTCATCATTAATCTGTTCTATTTGATAACTGCCCGTTGAAATTCCAACAACTTGCCAATCAGGAGTTCCATCAGGTTTATTCTTATTTGCAAATACAAGTGAATTGTTTGCTGGTAGTCCACCAAACGATTTTGACCTGATATTTGGCCAGCTATTATAAACTCGTAATTGTGCTAATGCTATTTCACGTGCTGGAATTGCAGTTGGAAAGTTAACGTTAAATTCAGGATTGGTCGAACTTAATGATATCGTAGCAGTTTTTGACGGCGTTGTATTAGTGACAATCTGTTGTAATAGTTCTAACGCTGACATTTATTTAAAATACTCCGTTATTTAATTATTATTTTAATAGAACGCATTACGTTCTCTCGGGAATTCAATCTTCCACTTTATCACAAGTTACTTTATCACTAGAATCGCTAGCGATTCTAAATGCTTCATTGTAGGTTTTCATTATCGTTGCGAACTCCTCATCAGATATTTTACCGTCGCTGAGGTACGCAGAAATATACGATGATAGTTTAGAATAAGATGTTGTTACTGTGTGTAGTTTTATTGTTTACTCGTGTAATTTATCATTTGTACATGCAGATATCTTCTTAGCGATAATACTGAGAATGCCTGCGATAATCGTTGAAGTTGAAACGACAATTGTTACAACTGCAGGTACTGTCATTGTTATTGTTGATAATAATAATCCGGTTCCAGCAATAACAGCAGAAACTGAGTAAACAATTATATCAATAACAACCATACGTCTGCGATATTTTTTTACTTTTACTGTATAATCGTCGATGATAATTTTTAGCTTGGTTTGACACTCACATACTTGATTGTATCTGTGATGTTGAACGTCAATAAGTGACTCCGTCACTTGATTCATTATACAATAACAACGTCATTTAATTAAGTAATTAAACAGTTTCAGCTACGAATTCCAGACACCACTAGTAACGTCTCGGGGGCATTTCCGTTGATGTCAACGTAAACGTTTCTTTGATGTCCTTGGTTAGCATCACCAGTAGAGGATTATAATGTACATTCGGTGATGATGAAGTGGCCGCAGTAATTTCCAAACCGTACATGGATAGCCTGTATAACCCAATTACTTCTGCGGTATGTTCGAGAGTGTTATCGCGCGGTGTCCATGTTGATGATCCTGATGCTACTTTGTACACGATATTTTTAATTTGTTTGTGTGGAATTTTAATCAGATTAGTTTCTTGAACAATACTAGGTATTCCGTTAATAATGTCGTTGAGTTTTGTGTTCATGTCGGAGAGTTTGATATCTACAACCGCTGGACTTCCAAAAAATCATTAATAGATCTGTTTATGTTTCTACTAAAATTTAAGAACGTTTGTACGTGATTAGTAAAATTAGCATTGAGTGTAGTCATTTCATTATTGATTGTAGCTAACGAAGTTGTCATAGGAATTTCCTTATCGTCTACATATTTCTTCGTTGCAGCGTCGAAATCTGATTCTGGTGTTCTAAGATTATTAATGCCATTATTATTCATGTTCAGAAATGCACGCATTATACCACCGTTGACTAATACGTACTTAGATTCTTGATCATCGACGTATTTGTTGTTGCTGCATCTGTATCTGCGGCTGGGTTTCCAAGGCCTATAATTTTATTTCGATTCATAATAATGGTATTGGTGAATGAATCACCAGCTCGCTTGATAAAATCGTTAACTGACTTACCGGAATCTTGTATTTTACCTTGATCAGCAAAAATAACGATATTATTAATAACCGCGGTGGGAATTCGTATAAGAACATCTAACAGTTGTATATTACTTGTTTTTAATCGTCCTTGTTTATCCTGAAAAACAATGACTTCATTTTGATCCACACTTGTGATATTTAATAAATCATCGATTTCATTTCTGAGCTGATCAAGAGTTGCATATTTAGATAAATCGACTTGCTGCTGAGCTTTGCGAGAAGATCTTCCATAAATATCTACCATTATATTTACCGATATCTGTTTAAGTGTGACAACGTAGTATATTCATGCACGACTTTATGAGGTGGTGTTGTTGATTTTGATACAGCATCAAGTACAGCGAGTACGTCTCGACCACATATCGGTGGATCAGTTAATTTTTGTGTTGGTAATGTTGAATACCAGATTTTAGAACGCATCGAATTCTTACTTTGCATAGCAGTACTTACTGTGCTAACATATTTTAAAAATTCTTTTGGTGGTGCCAACCCATATGAATCAAAATAAATAATTCCACGTGGATCAATTGCATATGCCACCCAATGAGTGCCTGGGCCAGAGTTTTTGTCGAGATTAATAATACCAGTTCCATGTTGCATTGCAATGGTAGGTAATTGATCGCGCATAAAAACTCCTCTAAAGTTTTTATATTCAGCTGCTCAGCAGCATTAAGTAAATCAAAATTAGACATAGGAAGAATCATCGACATCGATGACGAAGTTATCGGGGTAGTCTTAGACCTTTTCCGTACCATGAGTATGGGGTCTCTGGAAGTCTTAGACCGCGACCGTATGCTGGGCCTGATAATCTTAGACGGCCCTGCTGTGGCACGTTTGGTGCTCTTAGACGTCTTCCGTGTTGTTTTGCCCGTGATCTTTTTTTTTAAGTTTTCTGCGTGCATAATTCCTTGACCCGTTGCTTTCTTTAACGCCATTCCAGCAGCGATTCCAACAGCGCCTAATGCAGCTGCTTTTGCAACAGCTGGGGCTGCAGCGGCTATTATTGCTGGTAACGCGGCAAGAAGTGGAAATATGCCACCCGTTTTAACGAAATCTTTAATGACACTCGCAGAAAGATTAAGTTTTATACCTTTATTTAATTTTTTTTGCTTCATTGAAATGCCTATGCTGGCGTTCTGATAATGATAGCTTATTCGGACCACTTGCGATTTGTTCTCGCTTTAGTGATATTTTTGCCGCACAATTATTTTTTGATGATGACTGTAGCTTTTTAATCTGACCAGGAGTCAGACTGACATTAACTAGATATGACATTTACAATTATTATGAGCGATCTAATTACATGTTTTCTACTGGGGCATCAATAAATCTCATTCGTCCACCAACACCTTCAAGTAACATTGTTTTGTCGCTGAGTATAACAGCAATTGCCCTATAACCACCAGCGGGTATTATTCTTAAACGAGCTCGAAAATTTATGTCAACGACAGATTGTCTGAACAAATCTAAGTGTTCTAATGAAAAGTAATATATTGGATGCAGTGTTGTAAAATCACGCTGAGATATCTGTAAACCAGAATCAATATTCTGATCACGCCCCATGAATGTCATTAATCGATGGTAAACAGGTGCTACATGATTTTGATCGAAATTTAGCAACACTTCTTCAGAAGGTTCTTGATGTCCGTTTATCCTTGAAGAAACTTCACTAACCCCAAGCGTGTCAAACACCATTGGATTTCGTACCTGCGAATTTACTCTGGCATTGTCCTGAAGTGCAATA